>VCHM03000343.1:0-17901 GCA_006182925.3 Reinhardtius hippoglossoides
TGTGGGGCGTTTTAGCTGGCTCCTGTCTCTTTACACAGGCTCTCATACCTGCACTGATCACGTGTCTCCTTATTGAAAATTTAAAACCCCTTCTGGGACGCGGGCTTTTGTTATTTCGAGACGATGTATTCATCCAAACGGGTTTGGGGGCAAAACTTTCTCTGACATCCTTTCCCGTGCCCCGCAACAGTGCCACACCACAAAACTTCAACATTGTCCCTCCCTCTACCACCCCACCACTATTCCCCCCAGGTCCAAACACACCTATTGGCCCCCATGCCATTTTCCCGTGCTCAGGGGGCCCGGGGCCAAACACTTCAAATTTACAGCCTTTTTTTCCTCCCACACCATTCCCGTTATTTATATCTTACCTTTTTTAAAGGGGCCGAATCATTTCAGTGTTTCCCCCCTGTCTTTTATCTTTTCATCCGCCCTTGCTACCGCTGAAGGAAAGTAGTGCTTGATTTTTTTCAACTTTTAAAAATCAAAATGGTCTGGGCCCAAATTTCCCTTAACATTAGAAGCCGCTCCCCAAATTAGTTTATATCCATGTTTTGCCATGAAATTTCCCCAACACTCATTTTTCTGAATCAGGCTTTCCCCCTAAGATCCCAAAAATATATTTGTTTTGGGGTTACAACTTGTTTAGGTTTGACGGTGGCAAAGGAGGTGGGTTTTGTTTTACAAAAAAATTAATAAAACCCCCCTCGCCATCCAAAAAATTATGAATACATTTTTTGGATTCCTTTTTGGGTGGGGGCAAACCAAGACTTTATTAAAGGGACTGGGGCCCCGTGAGTCACCCTTGGTTTTTGCAGTGAGAATGAGGCTAGTATGGGCGTTCACCCCCCCCTTTTCCGGTGGACTCCCCCTTTTTCCTGGCCCCAAATAAATGAGAAAAGAGGGGGACGCATGAAGATGCAGCTAGCCACCCCTAGAGCTAAATGTTACCTTTAGCTCGGCAAAGGGAGTGGTCTGCTACCCGCGCTGCGTGCTGCGTTTCCCGGGGGTCGCGATTTTAAAACGAACTCACTAAGGTAGTAACCTTGAAACTACACAACAAACAACACCTTTTGGCTTTATTATATCATAACATTGCTTACATCCCTAAGGGGTTTTTTAAATTTTAAATTGTTAAAAAGTGACCGTTTTTTAAGGGTTTTTAATAACAGATTAAAGAAATTAACTACCACACGAGTCGTGTTTTTGGTTTTGACTTGTTTTTAATTTTAAAAAAGTTAATAATTAATATCAATAGCTACATGTGTAATTTGCATGTGATAGTAACATTTTCAAAAATTTTCTGATACGGGTGGTAAAACCACCATTACTTTTGCCCCCTTGTTTTTTAGCCTTTTTGGGAAATTTTTCAGTGAATGACTTTAGAAAAAGATTAAAAATCTCCACTCAAATTTCTCATTTATTATAAATTATGTTTTCACACAAAAGTGGGACTTATGGGGGATTTTATCACAGTCTGTGGAGATTATCACCTTGAATTACGATAGGTAAAAAACTTTTATCTATTTGTACAATTTTTTTATTTCTTTCAGTACATTACTTTTCTTTTAGCTGATGCTTTTATCCAAAGTGATTAAATATGTGCTTTTTAACCAGGGGGAAAACCCAGACCCCGACAGGGGTTTTTGTCTGAACTTGGTGCTTCCACCTCAACACAGATGAAGTAAGAACCATCTTGCGGAAAAACACAACATAAAACTCCTTTTAATGGTTTTTTTTCATTAGAAAGCACTGCAACCTGTGTCCTCAGCCCCCCTGTGGCAGCAGAAACATGGTGGAGATCGGCAGCTCAGGCTGGCCCACATTTGGCGACCTACCGCTTCATCTCACAAACTATTTTTCCCCCCTTAACTAAAAGGGCCTGAACTTTTTAGAGTTGGCATCTTTGCTAAGGGGTCAGGGATAATGGGGTTAATTTCTATATTCTTTGGGTTTGGTTAAAAAAAAATAAACACTTATCAGAACAATTTTTATCTTTTATTTCTGATTTGATACACTTTAGATAAAAAAACTTTTTTTTTGTCTTTTTTGCCAAAAAAAAGAACACGGTCACACAGCGTGTCCTTCAGGCTCGTCCGCCCTAAAAAAATACGGAAAACAAAAAAGTATGGATTATTTAGGGGAAGTGTTACTTTGAAAAAAGTTTTGTATCCTTTTTTTTCTGTATATTCAACTAGTATTTGAATAGGGTTTTTGGATTAAACATGCACTACCAAAAAATGATTACTATGGAGTTCTTCCACATTAATAGTATTGCATTTATTTTAATGCTTTATGATTAGTGCAATTTTTGCTTTGATTGTTTGTAAGTTATGAAACGGTCTGTACCTGGAGTCATGTTCATTTGTTGGTTTTTCCATTTTTGGGTCTCTTTTGGACATCCAAGGTGCGGGGGAGCACCTGGAGGAACTTCAACACAAATACACAGATATGAAAATCTACATGTGCCGGGTTAACTCCTTACAGACTTTTACATGGAAAAAAAAAAAAATTTTTTTATTTCAAAGTTATCAGATCATAATCTTTCAGTTGGGAAATAGGTGGTGGACATCAGCCTCGGGTTCTCTATGTACTGTCTTTCTATAAGTTACACTTCTATAATTTATTTATGTAACAAAAAAAACTTATTCGCTGTCCACTTATTTAACACAATAATAGTAAAATCTGCCAAGATTAACGATGTAAAAACTGAAGTAGCCCACAAGTTTAGTTTTTTACTAACACGTTTCAAAAACACAAAAACCCAAAACTCTGAATAAAGAGCTTGAGGGAAAGTAAAGCTACTTTAAACAGGCTTTAAAAATCAGATGTGATTAAAACCACGTTTAGTTTTCAAGTAAATCGTTTCTGCAGAATTAAAGTGTAAAGTAGTATCAAATAGGTTGGGGAGTGAACAACTTTTCATAAAATTGATATTTACGTGGTGGACTTATTTCCAAAAAAAACAGTCTCCTTCTCGGTTCATGCGGGTCAAAAACTCCCCGCGGTCCCTTTTAGCATCGCCATTCCCCCCTTTGGGATCTACCTCGGAGCGGAGTAAGCTAAAAGCCAGGTACAAGACCCGATACCCCTCATCATACTAACACAACATCAATAAACTTACTACCCGGGAAAAGGAGCGCAGACGGTTTAGCTTTCCGTCAGGAAACAACCAAATCAAACCGTTTATTCATCCGATTGGAGTGAAACCCCTCCACAGACGTTACCTGTTACTCAGGTAAAACTCTCCACAGACTCAGGTTTTCGGGGGGGGGGGGCCCGTTCCCGTTGTCGGTAAAAATCTCCACAAACCAGGTCTGTTGGGGGGGGGGGTTCCCTTTTTCCGTTAGCTCAGGTGAAGCCGAGCAGCCAACAGGCAGGAGCTGGAGTCGCGAGCTAACGGTGACGTCACCTGTCATCAAGGATAATTATTCATATTCAAAAAATTCACCCCCCCCAGGGTTTCAGAAGGAAGAATAAGTGATTTAGACAAAAACCCTTTTTGAACCATCCTGTAAATAGGTTTATTTTGCTCTAAAGTCGGGGTTTTTAACAGGGGGGTCAATGGGAATTTTCTCCTTTTTTGGACCAGCCTCAAGTGGCCCCCCATGACTGCACCTTTTTGCACTTCCGTATTGGCCTCATCCTCAGACGGGGGGGTTTTCCCCCTTTGGGATACACATACCATTTTTGGTATTTACCCCCGGGCCCCTTTACGCATTTTGGGTAGTCTGGGAAAAGATTTCCAAATCTGGCGCTGATGCCTCCACTGAGCATTAATTATGGGGGTCTTAACCCGGACTGGCTCCTGAAGCTCTAGCAAATTAAAAAACAGTGCCTGGAACTAAAAAAAGGTTTCAAATTATAGACAAAACCACCAGACCCATCTTCAAAAATCCTTAAATCCACAAAATGTCCTGCCTCTGGGTTTTTGCCCTGCGTGACCATTTCCCCGCCGTGTCGATCACCAAAATCCCTAAAAGCAAAAACTCAAACATTTCTACAAAATTTACTATAAAATATTTAATAAATAATAATAAATTTGCAACCTCTACATTAATCACATTTTTTCATCTCTAATCTGACCATCGCCAAAAAATCTTTTTTAACCTTTGCGACAACATGCCCCTAAAGAAAACCGAATTAAAAACAGATACGTCCTTGGGTTCTCCAAACTTCCTCATCCAAATAAGACAAAACAGGACTAAGTCTGTTCAGTGGCAACCCTGATGGTGGTTTTTTTTCCCAAAAAATTTTTTAAAAACTAATTTTTATCTTAAGCATCTCACCTTGACAGTTACCCAAATTCTGGAATACAATAGCTTTTCTAAAGGTCCATGGTAAATTCAGGTGAAAGGGATTATTGGCCGAAAAAATTTAAAAACAAATCCTAGTGATTTTTCACTATGTGTTCATCTAAATTGTTCAAATTTTGTTTTTTTTACCCTAGAAGGGGGCCCTTTATTTTAAAAAACTTTTTATTTAATCGTGAGCGGAACCCAATGGACAAACTAAAACCTTTTAAGTTTTTATGCAAATGAAGGCTACTACAAGTTCTCATTATGTTTGGAAGGGGAAAGGGGTGGTGAGTAATCAGGCAACATGCCTTCAATTTTTAGATGTCACTAAATCTTACCAATGAAACAAAACCCCTCTATTGAATTGTTCGATCAATGTCCCAGCCCTTTTTTAAACCCCCAAGGTTTTGGGTTTTGATTGAGACAAAAAATTTGGGATTTTATATCAGTTTTTCTTATTTAAAAATAAATAATTTTCATTTTAAAAATTTTTTAATTTTGGAAATTTTTTAGGGAAAAGGCCCCCTTTATTACCATACCCCTCACGTGAGGGTGTGTTTCCCCCGGGAAAGTAAGAGCATTAAGGAGCAAAAAAACCGACAAGGACAATCAAGTTCTCACTCTATTTTTGACCAGTTGGTAAGAGCCGGCGGGCTCCCCTTCCCAAACTGGGGGCTTTTAAAAGAAAACTGCGGGTTCAGGCCGATCTTGCCCACAATGGCTGTCCAGGGCCAGGGAAGTCATTTTTTATGAGGGCTCGAAAACACATGGTCGCTGGGCACTAAAAAAAAATTTGGAGTCAAAAGTTTTTTTCGTCTTTTGTACATCAGGAATCACTATTTTGGGATGTAACATCTGTGGAACCTTTCCCTTTTACAAAGGAAAGAAATCAAAGGGGAAAATTTTTGGAATAAAATTTTGAACAAAATTGAGGCAGGAAAGGCGGGACATGTTGTTAAGGGGATTTTCTCAAGAAAAGAATGGTCTAAATAAATTACAAAAAGTAAAAGAAAGTGTTTGGGGTTGAGGAGGGAAAAACAGACTTGAATTATTGATGATAAGGGGGTTTGTGTGTGTACCGTATGGACTCGGGGACAGCGGATGAGGCCCCCAAATTTTTGATCTTGATTGTTTCCCGGTATTCTCTTGGTTATTGAAGGGAAAATTAAATTTCCCCCGGGGGAGAGGGCTCCTGCCTCCGGGTATGACTCCCAGGGTTTTTCAGGTAGATGGCCGCTAAAACACAAAACAAAATTTTACTTGATCTCTTTAATGTCTCCTCCCAACCCGTTATTTGTTTTTACCAAAACCTTTAATATAATACCCCCTCTGTTTTCTTTGAGTTTCTTTCCCCCAAAAGCTTTTTAAAACGTTGAAAAAACACGAAAGGCAGTTTCCTTCTTAGCGGGCACCGAAAAAGCCTTTTTGAACATGACATTGCGGGTTGGGCCAGGTCTTTGTCGGGGGTCTTTCTCCAGGGGTTTTCTTTTCCACTTTATAAACAATGAAAGCGGGAGGTTCACTTTAACGCTTTCAGAACAGCAAAAAATCCTCCAAGGTTTTCAGGAAAGGGGTGGTGCAGAGGCAGAGGCGGGTTTGTGGAGGAACCTACCCCACTAAAAAAAATTACTTTGGGGGGTTAGAAAAACTATAAAAATGAAAACATCTTTCATCTTTGTTTTATTAAAAATTTCAGAAAAAAAACTAAATTTGTCAAAAAAAAAACCTAAAAAATGCCCCCCATTTCAAAAAGTAAAAATTAACGTGGGGGAAAGATAATTTAAATTTATGGATTTGCAAAGTTTTTTAAAAATTGTATAGTCACTGCACAGGAACCCTAAAAATCCTAATTTTAATTTGGAAAGTTTTCCCATACCCCGTTTGAATCCACATTTGTTCCGGGAATTTGCCCGCAAATTCAGCATTGGACAGAGAGGGTTTTGAACGGGGGTTTTTCCCAACAGAGAAAGCTCCCTTTGGGTGGATTCTCTTGGTAAAAACGTAAGTTATTGATTTCCTGATTTAGGTTGCGATTGCTTAACGAAAGCATTGTTTTTCCTAATTCCTTCTCGCATTATTTAAACTAAACAGAGGCAAAAAGGGTACCCAAAAAAGGGGGGGCTTCAGGGGTAAAAAAGTAAGGAGGGGAAAAATATATTAAGCTTTTCTTCTACGGTGGTCAGGCGCGTTACTGAAGAAAAATAAAAAAAAAAATTTCACCTGGCCGAGTCAACGAAAGGGGGTCTCTCTGAAGTTTGTTTTAGCTAGTATGCGGGGCAGGCTAACATTAAGCAAACAAAAAGTGAGGGGCGAGAGAGAGGGGAAAGGGGGCATGTAGCGCTGTCAGGGGGGGAAAAAGGAGGGGAAGTACTTTTTATTTGCAAAATTTTGGTTTTCCCTAAAACTTTTCCCCCATGGTGAAACGCTGCAAACTTTATTTCATTCGGGTAAGAAAAAAATCTATATAATATAATAAGATTGGAAAGGGGGGGGTCTCAAAAGGGCACCATTTTTCCCGAGATCAAAAACAAATTAAAACATTTTAAGGAAAATTGGGTTTCATTTACATTTTTTTTAGGTGGGGCTGCACCTATCATTATTTTTATATATTTATTTTTTATTACTTGATTGATATAATGGTTTTACAAAAAAATTTGTAATTTTGGGTGTCTTTATTTTTTTGGGAATAACCCTTCTCTTAAATACAAACAAAGAAATCCCCGGAAATTTCATTTTTTCCCCAACAAAAAATATCTCATTTTTAACGGGCAAAAAAAAATCTTTTTTTTACTAAAAATATCTCTCAAAAAAAATTTGGGGGAAGAGCTTTTTCCCCTTTTAAATTAAAAGGAATTTTATAAAATCTTCTTTTAGCTTTTAAACAAAAAACAAATAAAAACCCAAAAGAAAAATTTCAAGTATTTTTTGAGGAATTTTAAAAAAACTGAAAAATTCAATTTAAGCAGTTTTTTAAAAAAATGTATTTTAAAAAGTACCCTTATTTTGTATCAATGTCGTAAAATAAAAAAACTAAAAAAATAAAAAAAAGAAATAATTAAATAGTTTTAAAACAATTTTTTAAAATTTTTTTTCACTAGGGTGGGGGGCGACGCAATCGATTATGTAAATCTTTGTTTTACGTAACGGGTTTTCAACGCGTCTTTAAAAAGGAAAGGGAAGGTTTGCCCCGGGGCAAAGCTGGTTTAACTAAAAGGGGAAAGTAAAGGGGAAAAAGAAATGACCACTCGCTAAAGTGGGGGTTGCATTTTTTTCAGAGACCTAACAACGGTGCCTGTAAGCTCTGCAAGCAAAATGGCTTATCACAGCCCCTGGAGGCAAAAGGGCATCCAGGGCGATTGGAAAAAAAAGGGAAATTTTATTTAGACAAAAACCCTTTAATTTTTTTAACTTTTTTTGTCCTGACACAAGCGAAATTTAAATTCGATTTTTAACACATTGCACATTAAAATCTGTTGGTAGAAATTAAATTACTAACGTTTCTTCATTGCCTCCATTTTAAAGGGGGATTCCCTGCACGCTGTGTGTTACAAAGTATCTTACACCCCCAAAACAAATTTTTTTTTATCGGGGGCCGTTTTGTGTTTGCTTTACCGGCCCCCGTAAAGGGGGGGCAAAAAAGTTTTTATTTCAGCCCCACCAATTTTTGAAAGTTTTTCCATTTAAAACAAAAGGAGAGGGCCTGAAATTTTCCCCATGGGGACATTTAAAAACTATGAGAAAACAGAAGGGGGGGAAAGAATCCAAAAATCACATTGTAGGATTTTTAATGAAAAATTTGGGAAAAATTCCCTCAGTAAAATCAGTTTTTGGCCCCCCCACAAAAAAGCAAGTTTTGTGTCTCTCACAACCGTAACTTTTCAAGAGGCTCCTCTGTCCTCCACTCCTTAAACCCGGATTAATGGCACCTGTTTAAATCGTTACAGTATTAAAAAACCCTTGTCCACAAACCCCAAACAGTCACAAACCAAACCCCCACATGGCCCAACCAAAGAGCTGTCCCAAAGGGCAAACCAAAAAAACTAAACGTAGACCCGCACCCCGGTGGGAAAAATGAATCTGCAAAGGTAAGCAGCTTGGTGTGAAGAAATCAACGTGGGAGCAAAAATTTTTAAAAAAAGGAAGACATACAAGGGCCCCGATAATCTCCCTCGTCTGGGGTCCACGCAAGATCTCCCCCGTGGGGTCAAAAAGATCACAAGAACTTTAAAAAAATCCCAGGGAAACCCCACGGGGGGGGGGGGGTAGTGAATGACCCGCAGAAGCTGGGACCCAAAAAGTAAAAAGGTCCATCAAACCCCCTACGCCCCCCAGGGACTCAAATCCTGTTGTGGGCCCAAAAGTGTCCCCCTGCTTTAAACCAGTTAAAAGTCCCGGCCCCCTTTTGAAGTTTTCTTGAGAGCATTTGGGGGTTTATCCAGAAGAGGATTGGGGAGAATGTCATATGGGCCAAAGAAAAACCAAAAAAAAGTTTTGGTAAAAAATCAA
This sequence comes from Reinhardtius hippoglossoides, assembly GCA_006182925.3. Lineage (NCBI taxonomy): Eukaryota > Metazoa > Chordata > Actinopteri > Pleuronectiformes > Pleuronectidae > Reinhardtius > Reinhardtius hippoglossoides. The sequence goes on from VCHM03000343.1 coordinate 8,805, forward strand.
CTCGTCGTGTTTTTGGGGGAGAAAGAAGCCCAGTTGCATCCAAAGAAAAACCATACCTACTGTGAAGCTTTAGGGGGAAACACAGGGTTTGGGGGGGTGTTTTTTTGCAAGGGGGCCAGGGCGACTGATCCGTGTTTAAAGGAAAAAAATAAGGGGGCCATGTATCGGGGGGATTTTTTAGTGAAAAACCTCCTTCCTAGCAAGGGCATTTAAGATGAAAAGGTTTGGGTGGGTCTTTAGCAGGGCAATGATCCCAAAAACCCCCCCCCCCGGGGAAAAAAGGAGTGGGTTTTGTAAAAAGCATTTTTAAAGGGCCTGGAGTGGCCCAGCCAGTCCCCCGATCTTCCCCCCCATAGAAAAAAATGGGAGGGAGTTTAAAGTCCGGGGTTGCCCCCCAAACCCCAAAAACATCACTGCTCTAAGGGGATTGCCTGGAGGAATGGGCCAAAAAAACCAGCAACAGTGTGTTTAAAAGCTTGTGGGAAACTTACGAAAACGTTTGACCTCTGTCATTTTCCCAAAAAAGGGTATTAAAAAAGTATGAGATTTTAATTTTTTTTTGACCAAAAACTTATTTTCCCCCCATAATTTGCAAAAAAAATTCTTTTTTAAAAACAGACAAAGCGATTTTCTGGATTTTTTTTTCCCCCCCTTTTTTTTCATAGTTTTGGGGGTCCCCATGATGAAAAAATTAAAAGGATTTTCCCTCTTTTTTAAGGGGGAGAACTTGGGAAAATTGGTGGCTGACTAAATACTTTTTTTTTCCCCCCCTGTATAAGAAGAAAAGGCTCAAATAACTACGGGCTATTGTTAAAAATCTCGCCACAAATTTATGGAAAAATTTAAAGCATGCTCCTGTGCCCAAATAAAAACCAGGGATAACCAGTTTTTTCGTTTTAATTGAAAGTTTTAAAAAGAAAAGTTTAAAGAAAAACTTATTCTCCATTAAGGGAAAGTGTTAATATAAAACACCCGGGATTTTTTTCCCTCAATGTGTCCCAGGGAAACATTTTGAATTTAAAAAATCTCAGTCACAAATGGGGTTTATTGGGATTAATGTAACAAAACAGTGATGTAGGGAAAATTTTTTACTAACTTTAAAAAAAATGACACCCTTTTAATTATTCCAATTTGGGTTTTTTCATGTTTGGTTTTTCCCGAATAGAAAACGGGGTGGGGACCTTTTTCCCCCAAAAGGGGGCCAAAGTGCTGCACACCCATATTTTTTTGCTGAGCTTTCGAAAGCATCTTGCAAAGGGGTATCAGGACATGAGAAACCCTTTTCCCATTGTTTTAAGGCTTTCATGAGATACCTTTTTCACTTTAAAACTTTCCCCCCAGGTGCCATTTTTCGATTTTATGGAGAAAAAAAAATGAGGTACGTTTTATTTAAAGCTGAACTCAAAAATGTTGGGATCAAAAAAACCCCACCCCACCACAGGAAAACTTTGGGCAAAATATTTGGGCCCCTGAGGCATACTTAGGGTCCTTGCCACTTGATCAATCAGGAAATTTGGGAAACTCACTTTATACCCCAAATCACCACAATGCCACTTGAGGGGCGCCAAAAGCAAACATCTTGCTGGCCCGGGTGGATTAGGGGAGCAAGAAGTTTGGGTTTTTTCTTAAAAATTTTCTGCCAATTCGTACAGCTTCAGGGTCTTTGGGCGAAGCATGGGGTAGCAGCTCCCCGGTCTTGGACGAGAAGCATGGCGTTGCTTCACCTCGATGTGCTGGTCATACACTTCAACTAGTGGTCACCAACGCTCTGAAGAAACATTCCCAGATAAGCAAGGCACTTGGGGTTGCAAGGAGCCTCGTTGACCATTTCATAAGAGTGAGCTGGCCAGCAGCAAGCTCAAAATTAAACAAAAGCAGTGGGGCACAGGTGAGCATAAGTTGATCCAGGATGTCCCTGTAAGATGGAAAAGCTCCTATTACATGGTGAGACGCCTCTTGGAGCAGCGATGGCCAGTGACCGCTCAACTTTCCGACCCAGAGTTCACAGAGAGGAAAGCAATTACCTCGACCTAAAAAACTGACCAGTGGACACTACAGGAGGAACTTGAAAAAGTTTTAAATACCTTTGAGCAACCACCGTCTTCCTGAGTCGGAGGCGTATGATCTCTGCTCGACCTCCTCTGATCAAAGGCCTCCAGAAGTCCACACAGACAACCTCCTTTGAGTCTGCTGCTGTGAATCCTTCCAAACAGCTGCTGCACGGGAAAGATAGCTCCACGGTGGGAGGGGGGCAAGACCTTTTTAAAAAGATGGTAAAAATGTGTGTGTGATTTTAGCTGCACTTGACCCCATTTCCGCAAGCTGAAGTTCCTTTCCTTAGATAAAGTCAAGTAAAACTTCAGGCTCTGGACTTCAGGCCAAAAAAAGTGAGAAGGGACAGCTTCAGCAGGAAAGTGTGGAGAAGGATGGTTCTGCCGTGCCCAGCCAAAGTTTCAAAGGAGAGGCCAAAGTCGGGTGCTGGATGCATTGCTGGCCTCAACTCAGAGGAGCACAGCAATGGGGAAGAACGGTGGTCAGAAGAAGAAGGTGTTGAAATGGTGAGGAATGAGGTGCTCATGTTTTTTGGTGAACATTCTATTGCAAGGGATAAGATTTCCACTCCAATGGGGGAAAAAGTCATACTGTGTGTCCCCGCCACATCTTTTTTGTTGTGGAATAATGCCTTGCAGGAAATACTTTTTTTGTCATGTTTGTATTTAAGAGAAGTTAATAAATAAAAATTGAATATAAATTACATGTTTTATTATTTATTTTAAAATATTTATTATTATTTATTAATTGAGTAATAAAAAATAATTGTTAGATTAATCAGGAAAAAAAGAGCGTTAGATCAATCGATAAAAATAAAAAAACGCTGGGGTGCAGCCCAAATTTTTCACACTGAACTGTTTTTTTGCCCTCTGGCGTGCATGATCCAGAACATTGTATTATCCTGCCCCCTTTTGGTATTCAGCAGCAGGAGCTTAGAGCAGGCTAAGGCGAAGGCTGCTCGTGCACAACTTGCTAATGCAGAAAAAGAGCCAGCATCATAAAGCGGGAAAGCCGACCTTGAAGGCAAATATTCATATATAAAAAGCCAGAAAGCTGTCTCTTGTTGCAACACCTGAACTGCTGCTGTTGAAGAAGTTGATGACTCTAACAAGAGTGAAACTTAGTGAAGAAAGAAGGAAAGCTACCTATCAGTTCAGCTCGCGCACCCCCAGACTGTCAAGCAACTCTCACAAGCGTACTCTGGGGAAACCCCCACTCAAGTTTGATCCACAAGGCGGCACGTGAGCGTGTGAAAGGGGCTATGAAAGAGAAATGAGCATCATGAGGGACAAACATGGAACGCGCTGATAAAGGAAAAAGACAATGTCAAACAAGACCAACACAAGGAGGACATTGGAAAAAAAAAACATTCCTTGGGAACAGCAGGCAGTTGTTTTATTCTCTAAGGGAGCTTTCGCATGACCCGCAAGGTGTGCAGGTCTCCAGAAATTTTAGGACCCCCCTGAAAATTACTGGTCATGGAAAGCATCGTTCCAAAATGCCATCAAAGATGTCAACCTTTCAGCCAGGGAAGAATTAAGACTTAGTGATAAAGGCTTGGTGTGGATTCTCCCAGAGCAGGCAAAGGACAATTCACTCTGTAATGTTTTTAAACCCTGACAGCACGCTCAACTTAGTCTGTCAAAGGCTAGAAGAATGTTACAGGTCATCAAGAAGCAGTCGAACATGCACTGCGAAAAATGGGGAAGATTTCCATAAACTCCCCAAAAGATAACATCAAGCTAAGAGAGTTGGGTGGACATTCTTCAAGAGTTAGAATGTGCAAAAGTAGGTGTATATCTACCAGGTTTGTCATTTTGGACAAATCTCGTGGAGTAAATCCTATCGTGGAGAAGTTACCTTACAGCTTGCAGTAGAGATGGATTGCCACAGGATCCAAATATAAGGACGACTATGGAGTTGCATTTCCCCCATTCAGTTTCTTCAGGCAAAGGTAAGAAATGACCCCAGTTTTGCCTTTACATCCCCCAGCAACCAGAGCTCAAAAATCTAGAAATACACGGAAGTGGTGACAAGGGCCTCTGTAAACGTACACAAGATTCTTTAAAAATCCAGCTCAGCTCTACTGACCCGGATCGTGGAAGGCCCTGATAAGCTATGCTCCATACATAAAAAGCCTCTCCTCTCAAAAACTGCAGGGCTTCAGAGCTAAACATATTGATGAGGAAATAATTCCTAAAGGAAAAGCGGGATTTTTTTCAGACATTGTGGGTCAATTCATCATGTGGCAAAAGACTGCAGAGGGACAATTAAATGTCTGGAGTGTGATAGTGAAAAACACATTTCAGTGCTAAATCCTGGTCCTCCTCCCACTACAACAGAGAAGCCAAGAAGCTGATAAAGAATGATGGCGGGGGGGTCAGTGGAAATGCATCAAGATTCATACTAAAAAAAAAATCAGCCAAGTGATAGTGTATCCTGGAAAAAGAGAAGAAGCAAAAAAAGATGTACGCTGTGCTAGATGAAAAGTAACAAGTCCCCTTGCTAAATCTGAGTTTTTCCATCTTTTTAAACATTATTACCCATCAACCCATACACAAATGAAAACGTACCCCAGGGTAACCAAAACGTTAGGGAGAAGAGCTACAGACCTTCAGTGGATTCAGTGGATGAGAAAGTACAACTGCCCCTACCAAATTTAATCGAATGTGACATTATTCCTGATAACCGCACAGAAATCCCCTCTCCTAGGTGGCACGTCATCACCCACACCTGCAGCGAGTTGCAGATAGGATTCCTCCTGTGGGTCCAGACCTCCGAACCTTATACTCTTGGGTAGAGATATCCTGCGAGTGGCCAAGGTGAGAGAGCAAAATTAACGGACCCACAGTTCTCCTTATGCGCAACGGTGTAATTTCATAAAAACACGTGCTGAGTAATAGCGTACATCTTTTTTCAGTCCATGCCCAAACAAAAACTTGGTTAAGGAGAGATTTAACCACATGTCATCACATCTCGCAGGAAGATGATAAGCCAGCACTTTCAGTGGATGATCAAGTTTTCTTTATAAATGGACAGACAAGGGTTTATCAAGACGAGGAAATAGCTCGGTGGCACCATTACCATTCCGCTCCCCCCAGACCATGCCTTCAAGTAACAAAGAGCAAAACCCAAAGAAGCTTCTTTATTCTCTCAGGAAAATATGGAAAGAAAACCTGACATGAAAGGCAGTACTTTGAACTTCCTGCAGAAAATGTGGAAAACAATCATGCAGAGCCTGCCCCTCCATGGAAAAACATAAAGAACACTGCTAAATTACCCATCATTCGGAGTATACCACCCCCAAAACCTGATCAGTTAAAGTAGTGTTTGATTCCAGTGCTGAATACGAAAGGAGTGTCCTTAAACAAAGTGCTGCTTAGTGGCCCGGATTTAAACAACACCCTTTTGGGGTTCTCCTACGTTTCAGAAAAAAAATCTACTGCATTCACAGTTGATGTACAGAAAATGTTTTATTGCTTTGTTGTACACGAAGACCACAGAGACTACCTCAGGTTCCTTTGGTATGAAGACAAAGACCTCAGCAAAATGTGAGGGACTACAAAATGAGAGTTTATGTGTCTGGAAATAGCCCTTCACCAGCCGTGGCTATTTATTGCATGAGGCGTGCTGCATCTGAGGGTGAGAAAGAACTGGCACTGACGCCAAGCAGTTTGTTGTCAGACATTTTTATGTTGATGATGGATTAAGATTTAAAAAGATTTGAACCTCAGGTTCGATGATCTCCCCTTACAGCGGAGTTTGGGGGTCCTGTGGAAACTGGAAACAGACAGTGTCACATTTCAAGTGTCTAAAGAGGAAAGACCATACACTACGCGAGGTGTTTTTGGCCACTGTAAACAGTTTGTATGACAATTTAGGATCGTGGCTCCTGTAACCATGGAGGAGAAAGCCCTACTACGTGAACTCTCAGCTCAGCAAATGACTGGATGAAACCACTCCCTTCAGAGAAGCAGGAGGAATGGAATAGGTGGAAAGAATCGTTAAAAGATCTCCAACATCTCCAGATAGCAAGGTGCTACACTCCATTTTCACAGTCAATCACTCAAAGAAGAGAGCTGTGCATCTTTTCGGATGCCTCCACTATGGCAACTGGAGCTGTAGCCTACTTAAAGACCATCGACCATTGAAAGTCAGTGGTATGTTGGTTTCATCATGGGCAAATCAAAACTAGCCCCTTGGCCCGCACATACTGTCCACGATTAGAGCTATGTACTGCTGTTTCTAGCTGTGGAGCAGTACGAGCTAGTTAGAGATGAGATGGACATTAATGTTGATGCTGTTACGTTCTACACAGACAGTAAGACAGTCCTCAGATACAAACACACAGATCCAGGAGTTTTACACATATGTTGCCAACCGAGTGACTCGCATCCGAAATCTACACATCCAGAGCAGTGGCATTACATCTCTACAGTGAACAACCCGGCAGATCATGCAACCAGACCTGTCCATGCTTCACATCTTAGACCCACAACTGGCTTATGGACCCTCATTCCTAACACAATCCAACCCTGAGACAGCACAGTCTGACATCTTCACTCTTGTGGACCCTGAAGCAGATGTGGAATACGGTCTGATGTAACGGCTCTAATCACCAAAACCTCAGAAAACCAGTTAAGTATCATCCTTTTGAAAGATTTTCTCAATGAATGGCCCTGTGCCACACCATAGCTTCACTCTATCCGTGTTGCAACAGCATTCAAGAAGACCTCAGAGGAGACAAAATGTCATGGATGGAAGTGTTACACTGAAGCAAGCACCATAAGTGAGATCTCCCATGTGAAAATAGTAATTGTTCTCACTGTGCAGCGCGAAATCTTCAGGGAGAATGCAAATGCTTGGAAACGAGCAGAACATTACCAATGCAAAGTCCACTCAAAAAGCTAAACCCCATCAATGATGAAGATGGATTACTTAGGGTTGGAGGTCGCCTAGCATCCGCTTGCATGACAAAAGAAGAAAAGCACCCCCCACATCGCTACCTCTCTCGGTGAGATACTACCATGAGAAAGTGGTGCACCAGGGACGTCACATCACAGAGGGAGCATCAGAGACGCAGGATTGTGGATCATTGGAGCAAATGTCTGGTCTCATCTGTTATCCACAAATGTGTTATCTGTCGCAAACTCAGAGGAACACTACAGATCCAAAAGATGGATGATTTACCAGCCAACAGACTCTCACCAATGCCACCCTTCACCCACGTTGGGGTTCTTGATGTCTTTGGTCAATGGATAGTGATGAGACGTTGCACAAGGGGTTATGTTATTGGTGCATTACGGAGTTGAAAATCGACCACAATGATGCCACACTGAACAGCTACCTTCAGGAGAATGGCTGCACATGGCAATTTAATTCCCCACATTCTTCACACATGGGTTGATCGTGGGAGAGGCTCATCGGGGTTGCCAGGCAGATCCTGGATGCAATGCTTATTCAGTCTTGCACCCACTCGGCTGTCGCATGAAGTATTGAGTACCTTAACGGCTGAGGTAATGGCAATACTGAATGCCAGGCCATTGGAGCCAGTGTCAACGATCCGGATATGCCAGCTGTTTCTCACACTAGCATGATCTTGACTCACAAGACAAGTGCTCTATCAGCACCCTCTGGCAACTTTGACACTAGCAGTGCTGCATACAAACAATGGAAACAAGTGCAGAGTCTTGCAGACACTTTCTTGTAGAGATGGAGGGAGAGTACCTTGCCACTCTCAGAGTCGAAGAAAATGACAGAGGACAAGCCCAACATCAGAGTTGGAGACGTTTTTTCTTAAAGATGACCAAGCTTACAGAAATAACTGGCCAATGGGACATGTCGTCAAAATGTTCCTCAGCAAAGACAATAAGGTTCGCAAGGCAGAAGTAAAGAATGTAAAGGACGGGACTGTGAAAGTGTTTCTGAAACCAATCTCTGAGATGGTTATTCTTTTGTCTGAGGGACAGTAGTAAATTGACTATTGCATTTTTATATCTGTATCTTGTTGATTTTTTAGTGGTACAATCTTATTGTGCCAGGCGGGAGTGTTCTGCCCTCTGGCGTGCAAGTTCAGCAGACATTATTGTATTATATGCCCCCCCCCCTTGGTTATTACGCAGCAGGAGCTTAGAGCAGGGGATTCCACCAGAGTTAATCAAGTGTGCTGCAGAGCAGAGTGCTACCCTTTATCCTGCTGCAATTTTTACTTACAACGTTGTTGCCTCGGACACTATTTGTTCGTAAGTATCGTGGTTATTACTTTCTATATTTTAGAAGCAGAATACAGTTGCGGTACTTTTGATTTGTTTAGAAACATGTAAAAACGAGTTAAAGCTGGCATGCTAGTGGTAATTAGCACAATGACTCAGCATGTTTTGTATCTATTGATTAGCTCATACATTGTGCCTTTTTTGTATTCTAATTTGTGTTGGATTTGTGCTTTGTTGCAGTTTTACAGTTAAGGTTCTTCAGTAAACAAACAAGAAAAGTTATACCTGTCGTTTTTGGGAGGACTGCACACTGTCAAGCTTTGAAGATAAGCAACTCATTGCAAGGACAGTATAACTGTACTCAAATAATAAAAGTTACTTTTTCTCAATTCAAGTAAAATAAGGTTTGCATACAAAATAGAGCTTTTGAAACGGAGGGCCCTCCCCTTTCTTCACAACCCCCTTGCCCGGGGTTGTTTTGGGGGGATTTTCGTAAAAAACCCCCATTTTTATCTTTAATGCCCCTTCTGAGAAGGAGGTTTTTTACTAAAATCTCCGATACTGGCCCCTTCATTCTTCCTTTACACGGGTCGTCGTCCTGGTCCCCTTGCAAAAACACCCCCAAACAGATTTTCACCCCCTGCTTCCCGAGTATGGGTTCTTTTGGGTGCAACTCGGGATTCTTTCCCTCCAAAAACCCCGGGTTGGTTTTTACCAAAAATTCTATTTTGGTTTCATCTGACCATATGACATTTCCCAAAACCCCTTCTGGATCACCAATGCTCCTGCAAACTTCAGAGGGCCTGGGGTGTCGGCTTAAGCAGGGGCACGTC
>VCHM03000344.1:0-17863 GCA_006182925.3 Reinhardtius hippoglossoides
GTCAGTACATGTGATTGTAATGGTGTATGTAAATGGTTCCCTGGACTCCACAGAGATGACTTACTCCACTATGGCCCAGGGAGACAGGCCGTCCCAGCAGGACACTCCCACCGTCCTCATCAAGAGAATGCCAGGTGGGTTTGTCCATGTTTGTCCTGACGATTTTCTCAAATAGCAAATATCAAATAAATAAGTAAATTCAGCATACTTTCCTTTTCTATATCAGTAATTCTGTAAATAGAGCAACAGTCATGTAATGCTTACTCTTAATGCTCTCTCTTTTTTCTCTAATTCCCTGTTGTTCTTTTTTACCATTGTTGGCGTCCATACTCTTTGGAGTTCTTTAGCCCCTAAATGGAGTTTTTTTTAGCAACACTGTTGACCCTGAATTTGTTTGAAAACTCCAAGAGTTGCTTTATATATACCCTAATTACGTCCTGCTAAAACTGACTTGTAGGTGACCTTGTTCATTTCATTCTTCTTCCCCTCTTCGTCTTCGTTCAAAACCCTTGTCTGCCTGAATTACTCATTTATAATTCAATGAGTAACACCAGTAGTTTGATGAGCAGAGTTGGAGCTGCAAGTTCAGCTGACACACTGAAATTGAAGGTGAATATGGAGAAGCACATCCCACTCGGCTCATTCTCTTCCTGACTCTTACATTTCCTCACAGGTCAGGGGTTTATTCCAGCGCTCAGGGGCGAGCTCCGCCCTCCTTATGAGACCAGCTCCATTGGACCATCTGATAAAAGGCCCAGGGGGAGAGTACCACTGTGAGCAGTACATCCCCACCCTACCTTCTCTGCACCTGAACCAGAGGAGGACTCACTGCACACTGCAGTGATGCATCACCAAGAAAGTCCAGGGGGTCATGTGAGCACATGCACAACACACATGTGGAGCCTGGGAGGCCTAAGAGGAAGGCCAGCCCGACGGCCAAGAGGAGGAGCAGAGCAGGAATAGAACAAACCCTCAATGCAGGTGTTTTCCAGTTTTTCCTCAAATGGTACCAGCCAAGAGATGTTTAATAAAAAAAGCTTTTTTACTTTGTAAAATCTAACTCTTCCTGTTTTCGAAGAAAAAAAACTAGATTGAGATGAACTAGTTTTGGCTGCTTGTCTCAGTTGTATGTTTCAGGTCCTAGAGGATGTCAAAGTTAATGGATAAAAAACCCCCGATATACTGACATTGTAATCCAGTGCATTCCCTACTTATGTAGGGATAGTGTTTTAATATGTATTCTTCTCTGCCGGTGGCTTAGTGTGTTCTCCCAAATTTGATCGAATTCCTTTTAATCACTCCCTAAAAAGGGACATGGCCGTGTGGTTTTGCTGTTTGCAGTTATGGGTCCATGGCGTAGTCTGTTGAGTTACTGTACCTGCCTCCTGGGTGGTCACTTTTCCCCATGTGTGATAGTTGCCTTTACATTCATGTTTCAGGTTGATGGAAAATGTTCTGTTGTCCTTTGTAGCTGCACTAAAAATTTTTTCGATGTGTTAAGACACGACTCGTGTCTTCTCTGATTCCCTTGTATTCAGGAATCCATGTAAACATAGGGAAGTGTACATGTTTCAGGGTGGATTTTTCCTTTGAACGTTGGATGGAGTAGAGTTCAGAGGGACTTCAGCTTGGGTTGTGTTGCTCTTTACAACTGATCACTCTGTTACTTGATGACTTTGGGTCCCGTTGGATTGTCGAGCAGAGTAATTAGTCATATTGCACACAGATTTTATTTTAATTTTGTTTAGATTTTAAGAGAAATGAAACTTAATATTCAATTCACTTGAGCACTCATCTGGAATTAAAGCAGCTCAAAAGCAATGAGTGTCACTGCAATTACAATGTTTAGAGTCCTCACTGTAAATAATATACCCGCTATATATATATATATATATATATATAGCGTACCTAACATACCTAGTTACTCATCGACAATAAAATAAGTTCTGATCATATCAATCTGTAATGAGGAAGAAAACATCATCTATTTAATCTAAATGACTACTAACAGCCGTCAGCTGCTTCCAAAATCTCCCCTCATATGTGCACTGCCCCACAACACGACGATGGACTATCAGAGGCACTGCTTGAGAGAGAAGAAATGTCCAAATTCAGTCCAAATTCTGTGAGAAGTCAGAACATCTTTGTCAGTCAGAATCAGATTACACACCCAGATTTTCATTTGGATGTGAATGTTTTGTTGTTTTTGCCAGTAATGCTACCTGACTAAAATGTGGCCTTGTGCCACAGAGGAGCATTGCTTGGCATGTATTTACTGTATGTGGAAGTTTTTCTTTTTGCCAAAAAACATCCTGACAGACATGGGTCAACCATTTCCTGTTGAGATGTTTTTAAGTTGCCACATTAGAGGGCCAAACCAGTTTTCTCTTTTTCTCACTTTTTGGAACACTCAGTTGATTATGTTTGTCTTTGAAATTCTCCGTCCGACACTGATGGCCCATCTTTAGCTCTTGTTTGTATGATATAATAAATCATGAGCAGCACAGGCCAATTGTGAGAATGCTATGTGCACTTTATTAATGTTATTTAAACAATTCTGTTCAACATGACTGTTGATAACCTTTCATGTGTCTATCACACCAGGATAAGATCACAGACATTTTTCAGGGAGATCCTGAAGCCTACTGTACACTGTGTGGTTTTGGCCTGTCCCAAATGAAAGTCAGTCAGTCATAAGTGAACATGGTGGTTGTGAATTCAAAAGGTCGTCCACTAAACCCTGATTTGAGTTTGGAAACCAAAAACAATGTAATGAGCACATCTACAAAGCAGCCATTCAGAATATAGTATGAAGTCATGCAAAAATATAATAATTTAAACTTCCTGTAGACATGCTCTCAAGACTCATACGCACAGTCTGACGTGTCCAAGATTGTAGTCGACCACCTCACACAGTGTAACAAGTGGTAAGATCACTCTTGTTGCTGATTTTGTAGGAGCCTTAATGTTTCACTGGCTGTGCTGGAAATTCATTTTGGCAAAGGAAACCCATGAAGAAGTGTCATGAATACACACCCACATACACATACACATAAATATAATTGTTATTTTTACAGTTTACCCATAAACCTTATTATAGATAACTATAAATAAAAATAATCACAAACACAATCAAATATATAAGGAAAATAAACATATTTTATATGTAAAAAAAAAACCAACACATTTTCTGCGTTGTTTTTTGTTAAATAAATTTTCATATCGACATGTATCAGCAAACATTAACACTGATACTTTTGTGTGTGACGGGCTCATATCTGCTGACTTTTATTGGGCTGTATAATAAGAAACTGTGATTGGAACTTGCAAAACATGCAAACGCCTGTAAACACAGGATCAAAGGGGATCATTGTTGTTTTATATACCATTTGTAATTGAATGGGGTGAATGAGCCTAATTAGTTGATGCCTGAATGTAAAATGTGCGATGTTTAAGACTTGTCTGTCAGGTCTAAGTGGAACATTTACTGGAAGGAACACAGTGGCGATGAAGATTGCAAAAGATTTCAACTTTATTGCACTTGCCCTCTCAACTTTACTACTGTTCTTATTTAATTTCTTATATGGTGTAAATGAAGCAAAGTCTCTTCTATGATGATTTTTGTCATTTGATCATAATGCAAATCTATATCAATAAGTTCCAAACCTTTGAAGATGTAGATATTGATGAAGAACCTTTGATTTGATATGAAATGTCCTGGACCGTCCTGCTTCTGTCTGAATGATTTCATTACATCAGTGTAAATTCTGTCTGTCAACAGATTAAATTCTAAGTTTTCTAATCTTATTGTTGGGTCTTGGTTTTCTGTACTTGCAGTTGTATGTCTCCAACTTGAAACTTGATAGACCAAGGAAGAACCTAGTAACTTTTGAAGTGGATTTGATTAAGTGGTTAGATCCAGGAATACGTTTTTCCAATTTCTTTAACATTGCAATATAGGATGGTTGCTTAACATTTTAATGACTTTCTAAACAAGAAATGCAGAGATCTTTTTGTAAAAAATCAGGCCTACTTAGGGGACGGATATCTGCGAGTTTGCAACATTGATTGAATTTAAGGGGGCTGGTGGGCCTTGACAGAAGTATGTTCTCAGAGTACCATTCTAGTTGTAATTGTACTTGAGTCCCAGATGTGTGACAACAGCAATAGATGAAAACTATCCCTGCTGTTGTCCTGGAGTTTCAATTTCCCCGATTTTTCCCCTCACATGATTCAATTTCCCCCTCTGCCCACCCACTAGGACCCCTAGGGGGTACGCGGAGGTACTGCAGGGGGGTCGCGAAATTTTGGTTTGATTAGACAATTTTTATATATATATATATATATATTTTTTTTTTTTCCAACCAATTATTTTTTCCACAAATTGAAATCAATCAATCAATCAATCAAATTTTATTTGTATAGCCCAAATTCACAAATCACAATTTGTCTCATAGGGCTTTAACAAGGTGTGACATCCTCTGCCCTTAACCCGACGACGACATTTATTTCACCCATGAATCCTTTTGCAATCATTTTTGCAAGATATTCCTGGTCTAAAACACTGCAGTGTATGGACATTGTTATGAGCGGAAATGGACCGTTTTGTAACTCGACCAAAAAACTCCACATGCACAAGAGAGATACTCTCCACCTCAGAAACCACCGGTGAAAATGCAAGTGGCAAGGCGGCACCTGCTGCTGATGTAGCAGCTGATAAGGGTAAGCACAAACGAGAGAAGACCCGAAAATATACAGATAATTATCTGAAGTTTGGATTTACCCTCAAGGAGACAGATGGCATTGAATTACCAATGTGTGTCATTTGCTCTACTGTGCTGTCAAACAAATCTATGAAGCCATCAAAGCTGCAGCGTCACTTGGAGACAACCCACAGCCACTTAAAAGACAAATCTGTTGAATACTTCCAAACTAGTCTCAAATCCCTCCAAGGTCAACAGACATTGATGAGAAAATCAGCCAAAGTTGGTGAGCTAGCTTTGAAATGCTCTTATCAAGTTGCTCCTCGGATTGCCCAGAAGAAACTGCCATACACACTTGGAGAGGATTTAATATTGCCTTCAGCAACTGACGTGTAAAACAATGTATGGGAATGATATTGACATTAATAAACTGAAAACTATTCCAGTGTCGGACACAACCATTGCTCGCCGTATTGACGAGATAGCATCTGATGTGAGGGTGTAACTGATAGAGAAGCTGAGGTTGGCAGATGCATTTGCATTACAATTGGATGAATCAACAGATGTGTCAAAGGACACCCAGCTTCTGGCGTTTGTGCGCTTTGTCGATCAAAAGGAAATGCAGGAGGAAGTTTTGTTTTGTAAGCGGCTTCCTGAACGCACAACTAGTTCTGAAATCTTCAAAGTGATTGATGTTTGAGAAAATTACATTCCATGGGCAAAATGTATTGCACTGAGCCATAGCTGGTTTAAAAAGTTGACTAAAAGCGCTTGTAAGGGATGTGGCTCTGAAAGTGATTTGGACGCACTGCATGCTACACAGGGAGTCACTTGTCGCCAAAGACATGAGCGCTGAATTGTCAGATGTCACTGACTCGGTCGTGAAAGTTTCTCTAATCTAATCTCTGTGCTGCTGAGGGAGAAGAACACACTGTGCTATGTACCATTCTGAGGTTCGATGGCTTTCAAGTGGAACAGTGTTGTCACGTGTGTTGGAATTACGCACGTCTATTCGGGAGTTTTTACTTCTCCAAAAGCGCACAGCGTTGGCTGCACTTTTCAGTGACAATGTCTGGGTCACCAAACTTGCATACCTTGCTGACATTTCGCTGAGCTGAACAAACTTAACAGTTCTATGCAAGGTCGTAATACACATGCCATTCAGCTGTATGACAGAATGGAAGGCTTTCTCAAAAAAATCTGAAGATGGAGGGAGCGGGATTATTTTCCATTTTTCCATCAGTGGATGAGCTGGGAGATTCTGCTGTGCGCTCGCCTCCCATAAAACGCACAATTCTTGCGCACTTGGAGGCGCTCGAGGGACAATTTAGGAACTACTTTTCTGAGGCTGACTCCTGGCGCAGGGACAAGACATGGATACAGTTTCCATTCAGAGACAACACAGCAGACGGCACACGCCTGACAGTGACAGAGGAGGATCAGCTCATCGAACTATCCACTGACAGTACGATCAGAAACGTATATGAAACTAAACCACTCACCCAGTTCTGGATCTCTTGCCAGAAAGACTTTCCACAATTGGCAGCAAAAGCTATGATGAGCCTTTTGCCCATTGCTACGTGCAAAAGTGGATTTTCCTCACTCACCTACCTGAAAAACAAATACAGTTCAAGACTGAGGCTGATATGACCCCCTGCCTGACCACCTCCATCCGTCCAAGGTTAGATAAGTTGTGTGCTACTCATCAGGGTCAGACATCTCACTTTCACTTTCTATTACACAAAGACACTAATTGCAGAAGGAAATAACGACCGTTATACTCAACTTCCGCAATACAATTATTTGGGCCAAAGTTAGTCTAATGCATTAGCCGGGAATCAAACCCAGGTCTCCCGCGTGGCAGGCGAGAATTCTACCACTGAACCACCAATGCATGTTTATATGCAAATTTCACCTTATTTTTTTCCGACGAGGTCCACTTAAGGTGCCAGTATACTGTGCCTGGACAGTTTGTCTGATATTTTTTCGACTGCAGATAGAAAGAGAGGTACTGACACCCGCTTCTTGGCGTGACCGGCCAACTGTGCAACGGTAAGAAAGGAGCAGGGTTTGTATTTTTCTCTCAAGCCTGACGTAGCTATGTCTGTTACTTTTAATGTGAACAACCAACTGCAAGACTATAAAGAGAAGGTCTGAACCCATGCAACTTTATCTACAAACACCGTAAGAGCTGTGATCGGTCCGCTTGGTAGCATCGCATTTCCGGCAGACTCGCAGCCAGTTTTGAATTGACTTGAAGGAACAAAAACGGACGACATCTTTCTTTTCCTCGTTGCCGTTCTTTATGAAAAAGTCATTGCTCTTCAGAATCTATCAGCTCCAACTCCAACACGATCCGCTTAGTAACTTTCGGCATTGTTTATGAAGTAAAAAATAAGCGGACAGGAAAGCGGAAGACACTCAACACTAGCATAGAAACTCTAAAGCCACTAGCGTTTCGGCTGTGTATTTGCAGCATGACTCACGCACAGCTTTGAATGCTCGGCCCCCGCGCACCTACGGCATAAATGTATATATTATATCACCTCCTCAGAAATATTATTAAATGTTAGGGTTATAGCAGCTATGGACCTCTCTGTCTGTACCACTGTCAGTCTCTATTTTCTGCACTTAATAAAAAAGCACTACCTGGTCTGCAAATAGCCCAACTTGTAGCCAGAAACTTACAACTACTCTTTGATTTCTACAGCAGGAACCACAAATGCACCTGAGTCTATCCACTTAACAGTCTCCACAGTTGTCTCCAACTCTTGTCTTGTTGATATAACACTGAAATCTTATTGGAAAATGAAGATTATATAAGGTAATATGACACATGCCCCGTGTGAGGGTTGAACTCACGACCTTCAGATTATGAGACTGACGCGCTGCCTACTGCGCCAACGAGGCCTATTTTCTACACAAATGTGGACAAAAGAGTTGTGTAAAACTAATAGAAATATGAAAGACTACTTGTCCATCACATAACCATACGTGTCAAATGTCTGAACATTTAAGTTACATGTGTGTATTCTAGAACATTGATCTCCAGTACTGTGTCCAAATAGTCCAAATGTTATTTACAAAGCCATTGGGTCAGGACAAGTGTTACTGTCAAAACGTTCAATAATCCCGAACAAACGTTACCAGGTGATGACATATCCATGCTTGTGAAGTCATTTTGAAACAATTATTGCTAGTAGAGGAAGTATGTAGTCCATGTAAAACTCAGAATCCCTTACTAGTTAACTTTGAGTATTTTACCACAATAACAATAGTCCTCTCGATGGCCAAACAACTCACACCTGGGGCAGGGTAGGGCTAAACGCCCAGCTGGCCTGCCACAAAGAACAGACCCACTACAAAGGTGATTTAGATCTGAAGGGCCTAGGCCTTTGATCCTATGAGCTTCTTAGACATACCTTCATACCCATACCCTGTAAACAGAAAGCTGTGTGGTGTCTTTATGTTGCTTATTGATGAACAGTTCTTTCTTGCAGTGCCTGCTCTCAATTTCAAGTCAAACTCGTTGCCACATGAAAGATTAAGATTTCAAATCTTTCAAAAGTTGAAAGGGCACACTTTCCTAACTTTTCATATTCACTTTCTATTACACAAAGACACTAATTGCAGAAGGAAATAACGACCGTTATACTCAACTTTCGCGATACAATTATTGGGGCCAAAGTTAGTCTAATGCATTAGCCGGGAATCGAACCCAGGCCTCCCGCGTGGCAGGCGAGAATTCTACCACGGAACCACCAATGAATATTTATATGCAAATTTCACCTTCTTTTTTTCCGACGAGGTCCACTTAAGGTTCCAGTATACTGTGCCTGGATAGTTTGTCTGATATTTTTTCGACTGCAGATAGAAAGAGAGGTACTGACACCCGCTTCTTGGCGTGACCGGCCAACTGTGCAACGGTAAGAAAGGAGCAGGGTTTGTATTTTTCTCTCAAGCCTGACGTAGCTATGTCTGTTACTTTTAATGTGAACAACCAACTGCAAGACTATAAAGAGAAGGTCTGAACCCATGCAACTTTATCTACAAACACCGTAAGAGCTGTGATCGGTCCGCTTGGTAGCATCGCATTTCCGGCAGACTCGCAGCCAGTTTTGAATTGAGTTGAAGGAACAAAAACGGACGACATCTTTCTTTTCCTCGTTGCCGTTCTTTATGAAAAAGTCATCGCTCTTCAGAATCTATCAGCTCCAACTCCAACACGATCCGCTTAGTAACTTTCGGCATTGTTTATGAAGTAAAAAATAAGCGGACAGGAAAGCGGAAGACACTCAACACTAGCATAGAAACTCTAAAGCCACTAGTGTTTCGGCTGTGTATTTGCAGCACGACTCACGCACAGCTTTGAATGCTCGGCCCCCGCGCACTTACAGCATAAATGTATATATTATATCACCTCCTCAGAAATATTATTAAATGTTAGGGTTATAGCAGCTATGGACCTCTCTGTCTGTACCACTGTCAGTCTCTATTTTCTGCACTTAATAAAAAAGAACTACCTGGTCTGCAAATAGCCCAACTTGTAGCTGGCTCTGTGTTTCACCAGAAACTTACAACTACTCTTTGATTTCTACAGCAGGAACCACAAATGCACCTGAGTCTATCCACTTAACAGTCTCCACAGTTGTCTCCAACTCTTGTCTTGTTGATATAACACTGGAATCTTATTGGAATATGAAGATTATATAAGGTAATATGACACATGCCCCGTGTGAGGGTTTGAACTCACGCCTTCAGATTATGAGACTGACGCGCTGCCTACTGCGCCAACGAGGCCTATTTTCTACACAAATGTGGACAAAAGAGTTGTGTAAAACTAATAGAAATATGAAAGACTACTTGTCCATCACATAACCACACGTGTCAAATGTCTGAACATTTAAGTTACATGTGTGTATTCTAGAACATTGATCTCCAGTACTGTGTCCAAATAGTCCAAATGTTATTTACAAAGCCATTGGGTCAGGACAAGTGTTACTGTCAAAACATTCAATAATCCGGAACAAACGTTACCAGGTGATGACATATCCATGCTTGTGAAGTCATTTTGAAACAATTATTGCTAGTAGTGGAAGTATGTAGTCCATGTAAAACTCAGAATCCCTTCCTAGTTAACTTTGAGTATTTGACCACAATAACAATAGTCCTCTTGATGGCCAAACAACTCACACCTGGGGCAGGGTGGGGCTAAACGCCCAGCTGGCCTGCCACAAAGAACCGCCCCACTACAAAGGTGATTTAGATCTGAAGGGCCTAGGCCTTTGATCCTATGAGCTTCTTAGACATACCTTCATACCCATACCCTGTAAACAGAAAGCTGTGTGGTGTCTTTATGTTGCTTATTGATGAACAGTTCTTTCTTGCAGTGCCTGCTCTCAATTTCAAGTCAAACTCGTTGCCACATGAAAGATTAAGATTTCAAATCTTTCAAAAGTTGAAAGGGCACACTTTCCTATCTTTTCATATTCACTTTCTATTACACAAAGACACTAATTGCAGAAGGAAATAACGACCGTTATACTCAACTTTCGCAAGACAATTATTTGGGCCAAAGTTAGTCTAATGCATTAGCCGGGAATCGAACCCGGGCCTCCCGCGTTGCAAAAAGAATTCTACCACTGAACCACCAATGCATATTTATAAGCAAATTTCACCTTCTTTTTTTCCGATGAGGTCCACTTAAGGTGCCAGTATACTGTGCCTGGACAGTTTGTCTGATATTTTTTCGACTGCAGATAGAAAGAGAGGTACTGACACCCGCTTCTTGGCGTGACCGGCCAACTGTGCAACGGTAAGAAAGGAGCAGGGTTTGTATTTTTCTCTCAAGCCTGACGTAGCTATGTCTGTTACTTTTAATGTGAACAACCAACTGCAAGACTATAAAGAGAAGGTCTGAACCCATGCAACTTTATCTACAAACACCGTAAGAGCTGTGATCGGTCCGCTTGGTAGCATCGCATTTCCGGCAGACTCGCAGCCAGTTTTGAATTGAGTTGAAGGAACAAAAACGGACGACATCTTTCTTTTCCTCGTTGCCGTTCTTTATGAAAAAGTCATCGCTCTTCAGATCTATCAGCTCCAACTCCAACACGATCCGCTTAGTAAACTTTCGGCATTGTTTATGAAGTAAAAATAAGCGGACAGGAAAGCGGAAGACACTCAACACTAGCATAGAAACTCTAAAGCCACTAGTGTTTCGGCTGTGTATTTGCAGCACGACTCACGCACAGCTTTGAATGCTCGGCCCCCGCGCACCTACGGCATAAATGTATATATTATATCACCTCCTCAGAAATATTATTAAATGTTAGGGTTATAGCAGCTATGGACCTCTGACCCTCTATGGTCAGTCTCTATTTTCTGCACTTTCACCAGAAACTTACAACTACTCTTATATTTCTACAGCAGGAAGCCCAAATGCACCTGAGTCTATCCACTTAACAGTCTCCACAGTTGTCTCCAACTCTTGTCGATATAACACTGGAATCTTATTGGAATATGAAGATTATATAAGGTAATATGACACATGCCCCGTGTGAGGGTTGAACTCACGACCTTCAGATTATGAGACTGACGCGCTGCCTACTGCGCCAACGAGGCCTATTTTCTACACAAATGTGGACAAAAGAGTTGTGTAAAACTAATAGAAATATGAAAGACTACTTGTCCATCACATAACCATACGTGTCAAATGTCTGAACATTTAAGTTACATGTGTGTATTCTAGAACATTGATCTCCAGTACTGTGTCCAAATAGTCCAAATGTTATTTACAAAGCCATTGGGTCAGGACAAGTGTTACTGTCAAAACGTTCAATAATCCGGAACAAACGTTACCAGGTGATGACATATCCATGCTTGTGAAGTCATTTTGAAACAATTATTGCTAGTAGTGGAAGTATGTAGTCCATGTAAAACTCAGAATCCCTTCCTAGTTAACTTTGAGTATTTGACCACAATAACAATAGTCCTCTTGATGGTGAAACAACTCACAACTGGGGCAGGGTGGGGCTAAACGCCCAGCTGGCCTGCCACAAAGAACAGCCCCACTACAAAGGTGATTTAGATCTGAAGGGCCTAGGCCTTTGATCCTATGAGCTTCTTAGACATACCTTCATACCCATACCCTGTAAACAGAAAGCTGTGTGGTGTCTTTATGTTGCTTATTGATGAACAGTTCTTTCTTGCAGTGCCTGCTCTCAATTTCAAGTCAAACTCGTTGCCACATGAAAGATTAAGATTTCAAATCTTTCAAAAGTTGAAAGGGCACACTTTCCTATCTTTTCATATTCACTTTCTATTACACAAAGACACTAATTGCAGAAAGAAATAACGACCGTTATACTCAACTTTCGCAAGACAATTATTTGGGCCAAAGTTAGTCTAATGCATTAGCTGGGAATCGAACCCGGGCCTCCCGCGTGGCAGGCGAGAATTCTACCACTGAACCACCAATGCATATTTATATGCAAATTTCACCTTCTTTTTTTCCGACGAGGTCCACTTAAGGTGCCAGTATACTGTGCCTGGACAGTTTGTCTGATATTTTTTCGACTGCAGATAGAAAGAGAGGTACTGACACCCGCTTCTTGGCGTGACCGGCCAACTGTGCAACGGTAAGAAGGAGCAGGGTTTGTATTTTTCTCTCAAGCCTGACATAGCTATGTCTGTTACTTTTAATGTGAACAACCAACTGCAAGACTATAAAGAGAAGGTCTGAACCCATGCAACTTTATCTACAAACACCGTAAGAGCTGTGATCGGTCCGCTGTGATCGGTATCACTTCAAGATGGCGCCTCGAACGGCCGCCTCGGTGTGTTGGTGCGCACTTTTTTGTTTGTTTTTAGTCTTTAACTCATTAATTGCGACTCAACTCGGATTATTTTCACGATGGACGAGCTACTTAACATCAGGGACACAACACCATCTGATTTATTTCCCAACTTTCTCGCCTCTTCCGTGGATTTAGTGGATTTACTTATCAAAGGTGCCGTGGTCTTCGGTCACGCAGCGAGACTGAGGCGGAGACGGAGAGGAAAGCGCGCTGGGGCCCTGGTGCGCTTCAGGGAGAGAGGATTACGCTCGCCTCTCCCGAGTATACTCCTCTCCAATGTCTGCTCACTGTGCAATAAGATGGACGAACTGCGCCTTCTCATCAGGACAAATAGAGACTTTTCCCTCTCTTCTGTTTTGTGTTTTACGGAATCGTGGCTGACGGAATCTACACCGGACTCTGCCGCACAGTTGACCGGCTTTCAGCTGTTACGCGCGGACCGCGACCCGATCCTCTCACGCAAAGCAAAAGGCGGAGGGATTTGTTTCTATATAAACCATGGCTGGTGCAGCGACGTGAAAGTGATTTTACAATCCTGTTCTCCTGACCTGGAATCTTTTTTCATCACCTGCAGACCGTTTTACTCTCCCCGTGAATTCACTTCTTTTATCCTGGCCGGAGTTTACATCCCACCGCAAGCTGACGTGCGCGAGGCTCAGCGTCAACTCGCTGATCAGATACTAGGAGTGGAGAGAAGGAGAGAGAACACGTACTCCCCTGTTATTGTCATTGGGGACTTTAATAAAGGCAACTTAACTCACGAACTCCCCAAATACAAACAGTTTGTTAAATGCCCGACCAGAGGGGAGAATACTCTGGACCACTGCTACAGTACCATCAGCAGGGCTTATCATGCAGTTTCCCGCGCTGCTCTGGGTCTATCCGACCACGCGCTTATTCATCTGATCCCGGCCTACAGACAGAAACTCAAACTTTCTAAACCTGCTGTGCTGAGATCTAAGAACTGGAGCAGCAGCGAAGCTGTGGAGGAGCTGCGTGATTGCCTGGACAACACAGACTGGGACATTTTTAGAACTTCTTCCAACAGCCTGGACGAATTTACAGATGCTGTGACGTCATACATCAGCTTCTGTGAGGACAGATGTATTCCAACACGCACCAGGGTGAGTTACAACAACGACAAGCCCTGGTTCACAGCAAAACTCAAACAGCTTCGTTTGGAGAAAGAGGTGGCCTTCAAGACTGGGGACAAGGATAGGTTCAGACTGGCTAAATACTCGTTTGGCAAGGAGATTAAGGAGGCCAAACGACAGTATTCAAAGAAGCTGGAACAACAATTTGCAGCCAACGACTCCTCGTCAGTCTGGAAAGGCCTTCGGGTGATCACTGGCTGCAAAACCAAATCCCCCCACTCTGTGGAAGACCTTCAACTTGCAAACGACCTGAATGAGTTCTACTGCAGATTCGACAGACAATGGACCAGTTCTAACCCTACCCCACATTCTGAACCACCCCCACAGCTATCACACCTCTTCTTCCCAGCCTGGACAAAGACACTTCCCCCCCCCCCCACAAAATGGTCCCAGACTGCCCCCTCCCCCCCATCACACCTCTCTCCATTCAGGAGAGAGATGTCAACAAACTACTGAAGAGACTGAACCCCCGCAAGGCAGCTGGACCAGACGCTGTCTCCCCCTCCACACTCAGGTACTGTGCGGACCAGCTGTCTCCAGTGTTCACGGACATCTTCAACACCTCACTGGCTGAATGCGTGGTACCTGCCTGCCTCAAAACATCCACCATCATCCCCGTTCCCAAAAAGCAGAGGATCACAGACCTTAATGACTACAGACCAGTCGCCCTGACCTCTGTAGTAATGAAGACCTTTGAGCGCCTCGTGCTGACCCACCTCAAGGCCATAACCAACCACCTCCTCGACCCACTGCAGTTTGCCTACAGAGCCAACAGGTCCGTAGACGACGCAGTCAACATGGGACTCCACTTCATCCTCCAGCACCTTGACTCCCCCGGCACCTACGCCAGGATCCTGTTTGTGGACTTCAGCTCCGCATTCAACACTATCGCCCCAGCTCTTCTCCGAGACAAGTTGACACAGCTGAGCGTGCCTGAGCCCACCTGCAGGTGGATCACTGACTTCCTGACAGACAGGAAGCAGCGCGTGAGGCTGGGCAAGCTTGTCTCTGAGCCCCGGACCATCAGCACTGGAGCCCCACAAGGTTGTGTGCTCTCCCCTCTACTCTTCTCCCTCTACACCAACAACTGCATCTCCAGCCACCCCTCTGTCAAACTCCTGAAGTTTGCAGACGACACAACCCTAATTGGATTAATCTCCAATGGGGACGAGGCCGCCTACAGAGAGGAAGTTGACAGCCTGGCTTCCTGGTGCAGCCAGAACTTCCTGGAGCTGAACGCTTCGAAAACTGTAGAGATGATAGCAGACTTCAGGAGGAGCCCAGCCCAAACCGCCCCCCTCACCATGTGCGACTCCCCAGTTAAAACAGTGGAGTCTTTCAGATTCCTGGGGACCATAATTGCGCAGGACCTGAGGTGGGCTGAGAACATCAC
Source organism: Reinhardtius hippoglossoides (assembly GCA_006182925.3). Classification (NCBI taxonomy): domain Eukaryota; kingdom Metazoa; phylum Chordata; class Actinopteri; order Pleuronectiformes; family Pleuronectidae; genus Reinhardtius; species Reinhardtius hippoglossoides. The sequence goes on from VCHM03000344.1 coordinate 15,110, forward strand.
CACCATCACCAAGAAGGCCCAGCAGAGGATGTTCTTCCTGCGGCAACTGAAGAAATTCAACATGCCGCAGAAAGTGATGGTCGAGTTCTACACGGCCATCATTGAGTCCATCCTCACTGCATCAATCACCGTCTGGTTCGCTGCCTCCACTGCCAAGGACAAGGGCAGACTGCAGCGGATCATTCGGTCAGCTGAGAAGGTCATCGGCTGTGACCTGCCGGCTCTCCTACACCTGTTCCACTCCAGGACCCGGAAGAGAGCAGGCAAGATCATTGCTGATCCTTCCATCCCGGCCACCACCTATTCCCAGAGACTCCCATCTGGAAAAAGGTTCCGGGCCATCAAGACCAAAACCTCGCGCCACCTGAACAGTTTTTTCCCCATGGCTGTGGGGCTCACAAACAAGCCCCCTGCATCACACTGACTCTGCCCCCCCCCCCCCCCGCACATAACTTATAACTTATATATGGTTGGCACTATCCGGAACCAATCACTGCACCTTAGCACCGCACGTGCCTATTGTTTTTTTGTTTTTTTTTCCTGTATATATTGTTGTTTTATGTCCGATTTGTTGTTATGTCCAATGCACCAACCACACCAAGGCAATTTCCTGTATATGTAAATATACTTGGCAATAAAAAGAATTCTGATTCTGATTCTGATTCTTGGTAGCATCGCATTTCCGGCAGACTCGCAGCCAGTTTTGAATTGAGTTGAAGGAACAAAAACGGACGACATCTTTCTTTTCCTCGTTGCCGTTCTTTATGAAAAAGTCATCGCTCTTCAGAATCTATCAGCTCCAACTCCAACACGATCCGCTTAGTAACTTTCGGCATTGTTTATGAAGTAAAAAATAAGCGGACAGGAAAGCGGAAGACACTCAACACTAGCATAGAAACTCTAAAGCCACTAGTGTTTCGGCTGTGTATTTGCAGCACGACTCACGCACAGCTTTGAATGCTCGGCCCCCGCGCACCTCCGGCATAAATGTATATATTATATCACCTCCTCAGAAATATTATTAAATGTTAGGGTTATAGCAGCTATGGACCTCTCCGTCTGTACCACTGTCAGTCTCTATTTTCTGCACTTAATAAAAAAGAACTACCTGGTCTGCAAATAGCCCAACTTGTAGCTGGCTCTGTGTTTCACCAGAAACTTACAACTACTCTTTGATTTCTACAGCAGGAACCACAAATGCACCTGAGTCTATCCACTTAACAGTCTCCAACTCTTGTCTTGTCGATATAACACTGGAATCTTATTGGAATATGAAGATTATATAAGGTAATATGACACATGCCCCGTGTGAGGGTTGAACTCACGACCTTCAGATTATGAGACTGACGCGCTGCCTACTGCGCCAACGAGGCCTATTTTCTACACAAATGTGGACAAAAGAGTTGTGTAAAACTAATAGAAATATGAAAGACTACTTGTCCATCACATAACCATACGTGTCAAATGTCTGAACATTAAGTACATGTGTGTATTCTAGAACATTGATCTCCAGTACTGTGTCCAAATAGTCCAAATGTTATTTACAAAGCCATTGGGTCAGGACAAGTGTTACTGTCAAAACGTTCAATAATCCGGAACAAAAGTTACCAGGTGATGACATATCCATGCTTGTGAAGTCATTTTGAAACAATTATTGCTAATAGTGGAAGTATGTAGTCCATGTAAAACTCAGAATCCCTTCCTAGTTAACTTTGAGTATTTGACCACAATAACAATAGTCCTCTTGATGGCCAAACAACTCACACCTGGGGCAGGGTGGGGCTAAACGCCCAGCTGGCCTGCCACAAAGAACAGCCCCACTACAAAGGTGATTTAGATCTGAAGGGCCTAGGCCTTTGATCCTATGAGCTTCTTAGACATACCTTCATACCCATACCCTGTAAACAGAAAGCTGTGTGGTGTCTTTATGTTGCTTATTGATGAACAGTTCTTTCTTGCAGTGCCTGCTCTCAATTTCAAGTCAAACTCGTTGCCACATGAAAGATTAAGATTTCAAATCTTTCAAAAGTTGAAAGGGCACACTTTCCTATCTTTTCATATTCACTTTCTATTACACAAAGACACTAATTGCAGAAGGAAATAACGACCGTTATACTCAACTTTCGCAAGACAATTATTTGGGCCAAAGTTAGTCTAATGCATTAGCCGGGAATCGAACCCGGGCCTCCCGCGTGGCAGGCGAGAATTCTACCACTGAACCACCAATGCATATTTATATGCAAATTTCACCTTCTTTTTTTCCGACGAGGTCCACTTAAGGTGCCAGTATACTGTGCCTGGACAGTTTGTCTGATATTTTTCGACTGCAGATAGAAAGAGAGGTACTGACACCCGCTTCTTGGCGTGACCGGCCAACTGTGCAATCCCTTCCTTTTAAATTTGAGTATTTACCCCCCAATAACAATAGTCCCCCTTGATTTGGGCCCAAAAAACTCAACACGGGGGCAGGGGGGGGCTAAACGCCCAGCTGGCCCCGCCAAAGAACCCGCCCCCCTACCAAAATGATTTAGATTAAAAGGCCCCGGGGGGTTTATCCCATGAGCTTTTAGGCATACCTTCATACCCCATACCCTGTAAACGAAAGCTGTTTTGGGTGTTTTTTTTTTTGGGGTTTATTGATTTAACAGTTCTTTCTTGCAGTGCCCGCTCCCAATTTCAAGTCAAACTCGTTGGGCCCCAAAGAAAAATTTAAAATTTCAAAACTTTTAAAAAGGGTTAAAGGGCCACTTTTCC
>VCHM03000345.1:0-17800 GCA_006182925.3 Reinhardtius hippoglossoides
ATCTATCCTTCCTTCCATCTATCCTTCCTTCTATCTATCCTTCCTTCTATCTATCTTCTATCTATCTATCTATCTATCTATCTATCTATCCTTCCTTCTATATATCCTTCCTTCCATCTATCTATCCTTCCTTCTATCTTTCCTTCTATATATCCTTCCTTCCATATATCTATCCTTCCTTCCATCTATCCTTCCTTCTATCGATCCTTCCTCCTATCTATCCTTCCTTCCTTCTATCTATCTATCTATCTATCTATCTATCTATCTATCTATCTATCTATCTATCTATCCTTCCTTCTATCTATCCTTCCTTCTATCTCTCCTTCTATCTAACTATATATCCTTCCTTCCATCTATCATTCCTCCTATCTATCCATCCTTCCATCTATCTATCCTTCTATCCTGCCTTCTATATATATCTATATAGCTCAACCAGAAGTACAAACGCACGTCACCTTTTCCTAAAATCTGCTCAATAAAAAGAGATGCCCGGGCCGGTGCAGTTCGGGCCCCTTAGCAGCTAGAGGTCTGAAATTTTGGATGAGCTCTCCCCTGCGGCCCTTGGAGGCTCAGCCCGGTTTTCAAAGTTCTGCCAGTTACAGGTCCAGAGATGATGCCAGAGGCCAGTTGATCCTGAAACCCACACAGGTGCAGTTCGGTCCCCGAACCACCCAGGGACCCCATATTTGCACCAGAGCTTAAGGTCGGCACCCAGGAGGTGCTTGAAAAATCTGGTGGCTCTAGCTCAACCAGAAGTAAAAAAACACCTCTAACTTTCGTCTCAACTGCTGACTGCACAGTGGGCCTGTACTAATGGACACTGAACAGCGCCACTGTTTGGGCCCCTTAGCAGCTAGAGGTCTGACATTTTGGATGAGCTCTCCCCTGCGGCCCTTGGTGGCTCAGCCCGGTTTTCAAAGTTCTTGCCGTTACAGGTCCAAAGATGAGGCCAGAGGCCAGTTTATCCTGAAAACCCACACAGGTGCAGTTCGGTCCCCGAACCACCCAGGGACCCCATATTTGCACCTAAGCTTAAGGTCGGCACCCAGGAGGTTTCAAGAACAAACTGGTGGCTCTAGCTCAACCAGAAGTAAAAAAAACACCTCTAACTTTTGTCAAACCACCTCAATTAATTAAATCTGCAGAGTCCAGAGGGTATAAAGGCATCTCTAATCTTCTCCTAGTGAATCGATTACAGACGGTGAAGGTTGTCAAGTTATCAGGGGATCAACGTTACACAGCAATCTTTAGTAAAATTAGGAGTGGCTAAAAAGCCACTGTTTTGGCCATAATATATCGTGCCATTTCTGCTTCAAGAGTGTTAGAACGGTGTGATTTGTCATTTGAGAAAGATACGGGAAACCCCTATTGTTTCATTTGCGAACATGGATAAAGAGTAAGTCATGGTTTCCTATGTGGTCAAGCTAAAATATGACCACCAATACCTGGTAAAAAGCCGATTCCCCACTTCTTCTTCTCCCAAGGGAATTCCGCCAATGTATGACTCTATTGTGGGAATTGGTGCCATGTCATTTAAATCTAAATTGGAGATTTTTTTGTGTGGCCAAACAATAATATGGAGATTAAGATATTCCACTAGTGCACAAACACACCTGACCAATCTTTAGGCATATAAGGATATAGTTAGCCTTTCCCACAATGTGCCATGCAAAATTAGTGAGCCACGGAGCTTACTACCGGTTGTAATGATTACCCCTTCCATTTTGATGAGACACCTTTATCATACAAAAAATGTCACAAGAAGCTTTTCCTAGGGATTGGCCTTAGAAATTTGGCACAATAAACACATCTTGTAATGTCGTGACCGTGATCTAAATTGGTGTAATCGGGTATGCAATACATTTACTGGCTTAATCATTAAAAAAATGGATCTCGTGGAACAAACTAAAGAGACGCTGACCTTCCCCATAAAATGTAGCCAATTTGTTTTTTTGTGTGCCATTTTCTCCTCCTCTGTTCCACCACTGGATGGGTGGGTAGGCACACTGTTGTCTGAATCAATGCCCACAATATTTCCTTAATGTTTTAATGCCGCGTGACCTAAACAATGGGAATCCTAATCATGCATACGTGACGCAATTTCTGAAAGTAGTTTGAGAACCCCCTTTGTGAACTCATTGTGTTAAATTGCAGCAAGAATCGATCCTATTCGAAACAATGTTTCAATATCCCATGCGTTAACTTTGCATAATAGGAAACATCTAGTTTGGCAGACAAAGGTTCTCATCATGGCCCACCCACAACCCCATCTGTACGCAGCCACTCTCCTCCAAAGTGCCCGCTCATCTTGCTGTGGTCTCTAAGTTGGAGTTCCTGCAGGTCAGCTCCAGGGGTGGTTTGAGATAAGACTGAAAGAGAATGTGTGCAGTCAGATAGTGGCTGGCGACAGCTGTCGTGACGCTGCTGCAATCCACTCCCGCATTACCTTGTGATCTGGGTCATTATTAAAAGTGTGACATTAACATTTTCATATTGCAACTGTTGGGGGAGGAGGACAGCATCAAGCATCTGAGACAACTAGAGCCTGATGGTGCAATTGGTTTTTGCCCTGATGATTTAAGGAATTCTCTTTGTGTTTCTAAAATTCGTGCCAAATCCATGTCTACAACAAATGCATATCATACTGCATGTGTATATATTGACCCTTCTTTCTTCCTTCATGCCCATTTGTATGTTTCAATGAGATCAGTGAGCTCTGCTGCTTTGTGGCGAAGACAGAGAAGCGGGAGAGGTCGTGCAATCAAATGTATCATTGCTGTTAACCACAAGAACCAACTTGATTTTCTCTCCCGTGTCGATGCGATATGCTGAATCCATCCACAAAGATTCAAAGTCTGGATTCTGCAACGGTGTTTCCCTGTAAGTCTGGTCTGGGAAAACAACTTTGGGTTATTGTTACTACACAGTTGTTTTTGTTCCCCATCTCTTTCTGGTTGGAAAGAAGAGTAGCTGGGTTTAGACATTTCACATCTTTTTACATTGATGTTTTAGGCATTTCCAACAGAATAGCATGTTATCGATAGCATCAATAGACACAACCAAGCATTTTGGGATCGAAGCAGGGTGGTGCGGAGGTAATCCTACTAAATCCTTGGATACCAGACCGTCTTACTGAAGCTTGCTACGCTCTAAGACAGTAAGGAGGCCTGGTATCAACAGGATCAAGTTTTTCGTTGAGAAAATGCCACATGTCTCTGTTTTACCCCTTCCCCCCAGGTCTGGTAGTAGCACTGATAGTAGCCCCCCTTCCCTTCCTCCTCCGCAACTGACTGTGTGAAAGGTCGTTCAGGGTTCCGGTGTCCTAAAGTCGGGGTCTTTGTAATGTCAGTTTTCAAGTCCTGAAAGGCTTTCTCTGTCATCATCCATATAACTTTCCTATATGCTTTAGGCCTTGCTCGTACTTATGCGATTGCGTCTGAGGGCTTCCTCGAAGGACAGGCATAGGTGGATAATGATCTGCAAATAAAAGCCAGATTCCCAGTAAGACATCACTTGTTTCTTGTAACGGTTTAGGAATATTTTAAATTGCTAATACTCTCTTAGGGGAGAGGGATTTTCCCTCTGGCTTTGTATCACATGCCCGTAAAAATAAACTGTACTTTTCAAACCTGCAGCTTTTTAGGCTTTGCCCCCTATGACCTTCTGCCATTTAGATGGTTGTATAGACTACAGAATCATTTGCTCACAATATTCTTCATGGATTCAAGATTCAAGAGTTTATTGTCCATATCACAACGATAACATTAAGCAGGGTCGCTTGCCAATGAAGATGCTTGGGTCACGGCTCTCTTATAACAATGCCTCAAGTCAAATTTAAAATAAAATATCATATCTAAAATATATATATATTACACCTAAGAAAAAAGAAAAACAATGTGCAAGTGTGTGCAATAGTGCAATATGCAATAGTGCAAATATGCTAAGGTGGCAAAGTTATGACTGATTGTAGGATTTTAAAAAAACGTCTTATGCGCTGGGGGATTGACACTGTCTCTGAGCCTTGTGGGTGCGGAGCAGGATGCTGCTTCACCAGTCGGCCAGACGGCACAGGCAGAACAGTTTATGGCTTGGGTTATAATGGTCTTTATGATCCGGTTGGAACCTTCTTCCTACACCGCTGGTTGTAGAGGTCCCCATGGATGTCCGCAGCTCCGTCCTGGTGATGTGTCCTTGGCAGACTTCACCACCCTCTGCAAAGCCTTGCGGTTAATGGCGGGTGCAGCTGCCGTACCAGTGTGCTAGTAATTTGAATGAATTAATTCCCTGGTGAGGAATAAACCATTAGACCTAGTGATCATGCAATGATATCAAGTACTTTAATTAATGGTCCAAGAAAACAATTACGAGAATAGACTTGAACCAAACAGAGTTTTTTCTAAGCTAACACTTTGGCCAAGTGGGACAGAACCTTTTCAACACTACTGCAAGTATCCGGAAGGGCCCTGACAAATTTTGGCCTAGCTATGTGCTGGCTTAAATGCACAGCTGAAGGTCACCACGGTCCTCTTCGACAGTCCACGCGAGCATGACGTTGTTATCATCAACGGTTAGAGTAGACAGTGACTTTTGGTAGCTGTTAGCGTACTACATTCTCTTGTGTCTATTGCACAGGGGCGTTGCAACAGGGTTGCAAAGCAGACAATTCCAGGGGCCCCCCACTGCCCGAGCCCCTGAGAACAGCTGATAACATTAGTTCCACAGCAATGACAATTTTGTAGGGCCCTCTCAGTCCCCTTTGCCTATGGCACTCAAGCTGTTTAGAACACACAACCTGCTCCTGTTAACTTATACTTAGCATTTAGCTTTAAACCATCAACTGTCACACACACTGACCACAGTTGTACTGTTCAGCAAAAGTTATGGCCTTGTTTTTTAGTTAGCCAGATAGAAAGAAAGGTACCTTGGGTCCATTTTTTCCCTAAAAAAAAATCTGCAAAAATAAATCTGTCCATACAAAGAAGGGGTTTCCTGAGTGCATTCTGTATTGATTAATTACCCAGAATTAATTTCATTTCAACTAGTTTCAATACAAGGTCACGTGGTATTTTTATTTGCCCGCCCTTTCCTTCCAGATCACATGAATTATAGAGTGTCACACATCCAAGTTCAGTGATGATAATACATGATGTAAGTAAAAATTGAAATATCAGAGTATCAGACCCAAAAACCCCTCAAACATAAAACAAGTATTTTCAGACAGAACTTCCACCCTAAAAGCAAGGTTTTCAATCAATTTTGTAAACTATTGGCTGCATTTTAGATTTCCCCGGAGACCAAACAAGCTCACACCATCTTTTCAACAAGTCCGTTTTTTCAAGAAATTGACACTGGACTGCTTTTTATTTGGATACCGGAGAGTAAAATCACCTATTGCAAGTGTAATGCCCTGTGTAGGCTGGGTGATTAAACAAATCACTAATTATCGTGATAATTACAACATGGACTGTATATGAAATTTTTATCTTGATAATAATTTTTGGGCCGTATAAACCCAGCCCCTACCCCTGTTGTGTTTTGTTTGAGTGTAGCCCTGAAAACCATTCCATCTCGTCTGTCGATGTGGTATGATCTGGCACATGAACCTTTGTTTTGTGTGTCTGGGTGTGTTTGTGGTCCACTGCCGATGGAATGGAGAAGACTAATGCTGGAGATCATCTGTGGTTTTTGTGTAGTCTGATGTAGAATGAATAGATTAAGAACACTGAGGGTACTGAGGTTTGAATGAGGTCTTTGTGTCAAGGCATACTGGTAATGTCAAATACAGATCAAATGCACACAAACACAGCACAATATATTACTGAGTAGACTGACGACATGTTCCTGATAGTTTTTTGTACCTGAGGTTTTTTGCAATATGGTGTAAAAGCACTGATAATGTGAGATCCACCTTAGTGTGGTACAAATGATGCGTCAAACACTGCTGTTTTGACTCAAGTAAACATGAAAGGGTTGATCAAAAATGAAATATCCATTTAAAACTTGGGTATTTTCCTTTTTTTTTCTACATTAAGCTCTGGTTGGGAGAAAAAAATGCATTTCAGCTGAGGTTTATTAAAGATCTGAATAACTTTTGCTTACCTTGAACATTTTTCTCCCTCCAAGTGGGACACATTTCATTTTGGGAATAAGAACCTTTCACGTCCTACTTTCTATAATGACTTCAGCGCACATGAGTCTATATTGTAACATTATTCAAAATGTCACCACCCGTTGCTCCCATTTCCTCCCTGAAGGTTTCACGGCGCCTCCATCAGAACACGTTTCACAAAAAGGTTCAGTTTTTGGTTCCTTTTTTTTTTCTTCTTAACACCACCCGCCATTTTTAGCTTGCGAACCTGTCACACACAACCACACCATCACACGCACACACACGCACACCCGCTGAAAGGCACGGGAAGGGCAGGCATTCTTAAAAAGGAATAGTCCAACAATTGGGAGTAACACTTAATTTTGAGAAACGTTTTTCCTTTTCCCTTGCAGAGTGGTGGAGCGTATCCCCAAAAAGGTGAGATCTCGACATAAGACATTAATAAAAGCCCTATTCCAATTCAATTCCTTCAATGTTAAAACCCCAAACCAACAAATCAGGGTAGATTACCCTTTTGAGAAGACACCACGGACTGCACTTGATTGTGTGTGTAGTGTGGTATATGTGTGTTTGGTTCCTGAATCCCCATCACAGATAGGAGTCACATGGACCCCTCCCCCAGACCTTGTTTGTTTGAGGCCAAAACCTTGGTAGGTAGGTTTCGGAAAGAGGTGACCTGTCTACTTGTCTACTTTCCCTTCCTCCTGCGGCGTAAGCCCTGAGATGACCGAGCGCTGCGAAGGGCCCTCCTCTGCCCCGCCTAAGGGCCCTGGAACAACAACAAGGCAGTTTTATTTTAAAAAACCATATTTGCTATACACATAGGTTAATTCAAGTCAAGGTGCGACAAGGGACATTAAACAACAACACAGAGACTAAATTAAAAGAAATTGCTTTCAATTACAAGGTCAACCGTTTAGAACAAATTAAAAAAATGGAAAACAAACCAAGATTAAGAGAGCATAAAAAGAGGGAAAGACATTAAAAGAGTAAGAATAAATAAATGGTCATAAAAAGTCATAAAATCTAATAACTGAAAATCCCTCACATTACTTTAGATTTTGTAAACTGGTAAAAGTGATAAAGCCATTTTTCGATCTGGATTCAAAGCTGCTATGGGTTGGGAGGCATTTCCTAGGAGCATCCAGCCTGTGCTGCAATAATGACTAAAGGCTGCTTCTGCTTGTTAAACCCTGGGCAACCACTAGCAGACCACCACCACACAATCTCAGAGGTCTTACAGGGTTTTAATTGCAACTATCATCTTCTGTTTGGTATTTTGGTGCCAGCTCCGTTAAAGGAGATTTAAAAAGGGACCAAACCTTTTCTTTCTGTGTTATTGTCTGTCTGTTCAGTTACAGTTCGTCATATGCCAGGTCGGAATCACACGCGGATACAAGAATGAGTGTAATAATTTCATTGAGTGATTGGTGTGCGGGAGCCGATCCAGCTGTCAGAACGTAGAAATGTTGAGAAGACGACGGTTATTCAGAAACGAGAAGACAGGGAAGATAACAGTTAGATCAGTTTCCCTCTCGGGACATTGACTCATCCTTCCCTTCGCATGCGTGCGTCTGATAGAGGGGGCTGTCTCAACAGTTTTCATCAGTTCTTGAAGCATCTCTAGCATCTCTAACCCCTTTACAAACTGCGCTGTGGGTAGGATGCGATAGGCAGACGAGGGTCATCGACAGAACTGGCCCGCTCGGTGACAAACTTGTGCAATGTTTGAAAAAGATGACAAGACTCCTTAAAGAAACGAAAGTTTCTGAGAAACGCTTTGTGTGAAACGTCTTCAAACACCAAAGCTGGATGTCACGAAGATGGTTTGGAGTGTCTCTGGGAATTCAACAATCTTATGCATTTCCCAAGAAATGTCCCATCCCATGAGCCCGGTTCACATAAAAAGCCCCAAAGAACAAGTGCACTGGTTTGTTGGTTATTTAGCAGTGAAATAATCCAAAGCAACAGCAATGTTTGCAATTCACACTCGTTTGGTTTTGTTACTGGTGCTCATTTCAAAAGAGGAATCATTTCCACACTCACAAGTGCTAGGTGTAAAAGTATATTGTGGAACAGTATAACATGCGAGAATATAAATATAAATATGTTCGAAACTCAAATATGCTGTGGACAGTGTGTTAGAGCAGGCCAGGATATATACAGAGGTCAAGCCTCCCACGCTTTTTTTCAGATTTCAACAAATTTTCAATTTAAGATGTTTTTTTGGGACCCAAAATAAAAATTTGTCCAAAAGTTTAGAATAAGATATGAGGAATTATCGGAATGACTTACACTTCCCTATAGAAGATAGGTGAATGAAGCCAATAGAAAAACCCTCGCCAAACAAAAACGTAATGGCGCAACTACACAAGACAGGCGTTGTCCCCATAGACTTTCCTCCAGACAGAATCTGAACAAATTTGACTAGTAGGGTTTTTGCAGTGATCTACACTAATTCTATGAGTTTTCTTATTTTCTTCTCAATGTAATATTTCTGAAATAATTCACATCACAATGAAGACTTTTGGATATACATTTGATATATTTGGAGAGGTGCACAGCCTAATGCAGATTTCTCGAGACCTGCAGTTAAGTTTTGAGTGCTTTTAATTAGGAGCTTTATTTCCAATCCATATTTTGTCAACCACAATCGGTGCAGCTGGGTGTGCAGTGGTCGCGGCATGAACGACCCGTTTGTTTGGATGCAGCCGCAGCAGCCCCACTGTCATGTGAACAAAGGGCTTTTTGAATGTAGCTAATATGACATTGCATGCTTGACATGAACTGTGGACTCACTTAACAGCACTCATGATGTCCATGAACGGTTGAAAAGCGATCAACTCTCATTTCAAGTCATACATGTAATGATCAAGTCAGAGGTAAATGTGGACAACAAAATGTTGATTTTCTTTTGAACTGAGGCAAATCAACAGCTCCAACAAGTTGTCACAGTCCACTTCAGTCTGATCTCAATTCAAAAGATCATTTAAAAAAACAATAAAAGTTAAAAAATGATTTGGGAATCCATCAGAGAAAACCGTTAAGGACTTAAATGAATGAAAACCAGATTGGACAAACGCTAAAGTTATGTTAGACCACGAGGATCATTTTGGTGCGCAATTTCATTGGATCACATGGGCGTGTAACGAGTACACAAGCAAAAATAAAAATACAAAAATGAAATGACCTTAAGCTTCTTAATTTACAACAGCAGAAGACAGTTTGTATGGCAAATGCGTGTTGAGTGTAACAATAAAGCCCACACTATGCATCATTTGAGTAGTGAGAACAGCACACTCTAGGTTTACTGCCTACGCTCCAAAACAAAACTGAACCACCAGATTTCGTTTTCCCCCCTCACCTGCTGCTCTTCAGTTGACTTCTTGAACTACTTCTCAAGGCTGTGGAGAGAATGATTCCCTTGGTGAAGCGCTCCAGCACACACACCGACATAATTATTGTTTACAGTTAGGGTTGATTACGTGTGGAAGTGGTCAGTAATCGCTCCATACCCATTTCCTGGGTCGCCCGCGTGGTCGTCTCTCCCCAACAGCTCTAACCTTCTGAGGGAGAACGAATGAGTGGTTTAAATATAATTCATATTTTAACAATCCTATCTCAAACAGTTTCCACTCATTTAACCTGTAGTTTTTTCAGACTTTTCCACAGACACAATTTTAAAACAGCTAAGGCTTCTGTAAGTCAGCTGGGAACATCCTAACAGAGTAAACGTGGGTTTGTTTCAATACATGTTATGATAAACCTTTTTTAAGTTATTTGAAATATTTAGACTTGAAATTTATCAAGCACACGTTGCTGTCCTGCTACAGAACTACTCCCTTTATGTGGATCATTTCAAATGCTAACCCCTAACCCATTGAACAGGATCCTGTACAAGGAATCCGCTTTTATCTCTGCTTATCTGCACATAATGATGAGCTCGCACAGCCACATAATATTTTAAGTCCTATATTTGTGGCAGACTTTGCTACTTTTGTCATCCCTCTGTTGCGTTGCGGGGTTTTCTCAATTCGGTAAACTCAAACAATGATTGTGTGAGTAACGTGTGTCCACACGTTACTCACCCAATCATACAGGTTTAGCAGTTCGGGTACTCAACATAATTTTACTCGAGAGCTTCTGATAAAGAAAACGATCCTCGTGAGTCCCCCTCTGTGTCTCTGCAACAAACTAACTATTGGCATAAGTCATTTTCCACGTGTATAAAAGACCAGTTGATCACAGATTTATGCTGTTCATCTTCACCATGTTTTGTAAATGCAGGAGCAGCTCCCAGCCAATCATCTGATCTGAATGGAAAGCTGGCCAGCAGGGGCAGTACAACAATGTTAGCCCCTGATCAACAGGTTTTGTAAACCTCAAACCTTAACTTAACAGTTAAAGTTTTGACTGGCAGGTGCAGATTTGTAGTCAATATTATACAGAAGTCCTGCTGTTATCGGTAGGAAATTTAAGTTTCAATGTCGCAGTAAACTGGTCCACTTGAACCTTTGGGTGCGCAAATTTTGGGCCTTTGTTCTTGCTGCCTTTCGGTCTTCCGTCTCGGCCTTTGGAGTCGGGGGGCCAACTGGCATCTGTGGGAGAGAGGATTGGATTGGAAGCCCATAACCAGTAAAAAAAAAAACAGTAGTAACCATAATGAATAGACTTCAGTCAACTGTCACTGACTTTTAACAATGTTTAAATGAGTTGTAATGTCATAGGTGCTCAGTTCAATCTTGTGCAAGACTGAAGTCCTACCTGCTGCTGTTCCTCCTCGGCAGAAAAAAAAAGCCCCCTCCCCCTGCGCGAGTTCTAGAGGTGACTGGTCAGTGGTCGCGGGGAGACGGCTCTATTGGTCCCACTGTCACTCATGCCTGTGTCTGCCACCTCTCTAGATGGTGTGGGCATCAAAACCTGGATGAGCGCCTCGAGGGCTTCAAGAGGAAGAAGAAGCTATGAGAATCAGGACTGGGAAAAAAAATGACAATGGAATCAGTTCACGTGCCACTTCAAATATTCTTTCATTTTTGCACAATTAGCACGTGACTTGAACGAGCGCGTGATAATCAGAACCACGCAGACGCCTTTCCAAGAGCAAGGTGGAACTTGCTCATACATAAGACCTTGGGGCACCCGGCGCATCCGGAAACACAGACAGGGCTCGGCAGATGAGGTCGAAACCATGAGAGTAGTGTGCAGCGAACTAAAAGTATCACAGATTATTCACCAACTGTGCATCCTCCTCTCACATTCTGCCTCCTACCGCTGCTTTTCTTCCATCTGATTTCTCAGTGAGGTATTTTCTCAACTGCATGTGGTAGGTGTGCTTGATGCTGGGACATCTATTACACAGTTACTTGTATTACAGTAAAACGCACGCCACTGACACCAATAAAACTACTACCACTACATCTTCCTGGAAGAGTCTACCTAGAATAATACTGCCTGTGGAATAATTGAGATTGTGCTGGTGCCTAACTTAACATAAGACACACGCAATTTATTGAATACGCCCAATCAATCAACATTGAAGGAATTTGCAACTGATGATTGTTAATCAAACATTCTCTGGTGTCTGGATTGTACTTTTAAGATTTGCATCTTTGAATTACTCTGTTAGACACGATTAACTGAACAGGTTTTGGACAGTTGGCGACACACACGTCCTTTGCACAGCATCGTTTTCACACTACTTTTTGAAAGTTTCATAGTTGATTATAATAAGATGATTTTTTTTACATGTCAATAATATCGTAAGGATTTAAGACAAAGGTAAGGAATATGTAGAAATATGGAGAAAAATGCCCGTCACTGTGCCCAGACCAAAAGTCCTCCACTGCTTCTTTTTGCGGAGTTTACTGTCACACGAGACCAAGAAGGACAGTCACTTCTCAAGAGTTGAGATGTCTTACAAGGAAGTAGTTGTAATTTGGGCCTGAAAATGTTGATTAATCAATTAATCAACAGTTGAATATAATGAATTATCTTTAGTTTGGATGGAATGAGATCGGATCATGTGCCCTCAAACAGTTTGAGCTGTAGCACATTCCAGGCCTGATTTAAGTTTCCACAGATGTAAACAAAGATGTAGCCGCTGTCCTCTTGCTATCGAACGTCGGTCAAAGTGACTTCTCGTTACCTTTTGATGGAGGAATTTGACGACAGATGTGAGGCTCCTTCTCCGTTGTGTCCGAGGTGGCCCGTTCACCATGACGCCCTCGGCTCCTGGGAGGATGTCCAAACACTAATTGCCAACACAGCCCATCAACACGGCCGCGCTGGAGCAGGAAGTCTCGGTAATCTGACAAAACTGCGTCCTCGTTTTCACGATTTAAAAAAAGCCAAACGGACGTCGCCTTCCAAAGTGTTTTGTTTTGGATTAACCACAACAAACGTCCCGCACTCCTCCCTTCCGCTCCTCCTGCAGCACAGGACGTCCGCTCGACTCCAGCCTTGTGTTTTGGCCCAGTCAGGCTACGGGACTGAAATGTAACTTTCTACGTATAGATGGGCGGCAATTGCAACCGTTGGACACACACGTCTCTTCAGCCCGTTAAAGCACGTGCGTATGCGCGCCTGGACGGGCCCCAGTGGACCCGAGTTTTCTCCGCGCTTCGGTCCGAGGCAACTGGACAGCATGTGACGGCAAAACAGTCGATGCCACCGCCGAGAGTTTTAATCGTGAAGGGGTCTGTCACTATTCACCACTTCCCACCGCGTCATCACTTGCGCACTCGGTTGAAAATGTGGTTTTGGGGAGAGCAGTCCCCCAGCACACATGGATGGACGTTGAAGATAAGAGAAAAAAGAAAAAAAAAAAAAAAAACAAAAATAAAAAAAAATACAAATACGAGCAAACTCAGGTGCAGAATCTCGAACATACACATACACACACACACACACCCACATATCATACATTCACTGAGTATAGGCGCATGTTGAGTACTGCTGCTCATGCACACAGCGCGAACTCAGACAATGCGGCTGCACAACTACCCCGCTTCCTTTTGCAGTTTCACCTGGAAGTTCATCACACTCACTTTGCACAACTCAAAAATCTCACTTTTCCACCGTCTCATTGGCTGAAAAAAAAAAGACAATCTCTCTCTCCCCCCCTCCCCTTTTCCCCCTCTCTCTCCTTCCTCCTCTAATCAAAGTGTGTAAACCCCCCCAAAGACTCCATCACGAATACCCCATTTGCGTATAAGGGGGGGTTTTTAGCAGAGCATTATGCATTGCATACTTTCTCTATTAAAGTGTTTCAAGCCCAGAGGAGGGTAGGGGGGGGTGAGACACAGAACCCCGCCCAGAAAGGCCCCCCCCTTTTGAGAGAGAGAGAGAGGAGAAAGGGGGGAAGGAGGGGAGAGAGAGGGGAGAGAGAAGGGGGGGAAGAGGAGAGGAAGCATAAGAAGGAAAAAAAGATAAAAAGTAGAAAAGAGAGAGAGAGGGGAGATGGAAAAGGGGGGGAAAAGGGGGGCACCAGCAGACAGGAGCAGGGGGTTAGAGTCGGTTCCGGGGTTCCCAAAGTAAAGGGGGGGGGAGGGGGGAGGCTGGGAGTTCCCTCCTAAAAAAGGAGAAAAAAAAATTTTTTTTGGGTAGAACTGAGGGGTGAGGTCAGACTGTCCCTGCTTTTTATCTCCCACCTAGGGGAAATCACACATAAGCCCAGAAAAAAGGAAAATATCTCTGAGGTTTCTAAGAACAAAGCCCGGGAAAAGGCTGCAGCTTAATGTGTTTTTAAAAAACCCAAAAAAAAAAAACCCAGTTTAGTCTATTCAGTCATGCATTAAATGTAGAAAAACTGAGAAGTAAAAAACGATTAAAACTAAAAAAAAATCTCATCCTCCTATATGAAGAAGTTGTATTTTCAGAATGAGTCATTCTTTTTTTTTTTTCTCTTTATAATCTTAGGGATTTTCCCGCAGTGCCTTTCTTAGTTTGCACATACTGATGAATACAGGGGGAAAATTTTTTTACCTCAGTAAAAAAACATTCCACCCCTGTTCTTTGGGTCTGTCGGGTTTTAACATGCGCGGCTCAGCCCAAAAAAACATACGTTTAGGTTACAAAGAGAGACGCTTCCCCTTTTTGAGGGTTTTTCCGGGGGCGGAATAACATCACGTGAGACCAGAATACTTCTTTAGCCAAAGAAAAATAATCTAAAGGGGTTTTTTCCTTTTTTCAGCCTTCACATGATTTTTTCTAGTCATTACCAAAAAAACAATAAACATACATAAACCCCTTTTAAAAAACATTCAAGCTGCAACAAATTGCAACACACTCAGAATCAGTTTCCTAAAAATTTTTTTTTTTTTGGTGTTTTTCCTTTTCTTACAAACATACAAAACCCAAACCCAAAAAAAACAGACAGGGTGAAAACATAGCCTCCTTTGGGCAGAGGAAAAGACAAAGAAAAAAATTTGCATATTTTTGAAGCATCACTTTTTACAAAAAAATTTCATCAACCTTTCCCAGAAGCCTTTTGCAAAACCTTTTTTTTGAGAAAAACATTTATATATGGATTTGATTAGTCATCCACTAAAAAATTACCCAAATAAAAAAGGGGGGGGAACAAATGATGATAAAAAATCGTAACTGCCCCAAACCCGTCATTTAAAAAACGCCAAAAAAGCGCAGGGAATAATAGCCCATCATTATTAGCTAGAGCATGGTGGACACTTTGGTGTTATTAGTTTCCTTTTCCCCGCAAAAAAAACGGTGTGTCTTTTATTCACGACAAAAGAAAAGACGGTGTGAAATTACAAAAAAAAAAAGAAAAAGGGGAAAAATAATGGGAAAAAGGGGCCAAAGGGGTGGGAAATTTGGGATTAGAGAGAATTGTTGCAAATGTGTGTGTTTTGTGTGGGCTCAGTCCCCCGAGAGAGAGAAGAGAGTTTTATTTGGGCCCTTTTGCAGGGTGGTGTGTCTTAGTTTGGTTTTGGGCTCTGATCTTGAGGTTTTTTTTAAGCGGGAAATTTCCCTGGGCTCATCAGGCCGGGTTAAAAAAAAACCTCCTATAGAACTAGAAAGAAAGTGCAGCGCATAATTTTTGCATAAGGCACAAAGGCTGTTTTTTAGAGGTGGGGGCAGGCATCAAAAGACAAGGCAGAGGGGGGATTTTTTAGAGGCTGGGGGCATAGAAGTATTTCAGACCCTCCATTCACTGCCCGGGGGGGAGAGAGGGGAGGCGTACATTTTTTGTGGTAAAGGGTGCTTTTTCTACGGGATGTTGGGGACTTAAAAAGGGTTTCTGAAAACCCTGCACACCTCCTCTTTTATCAGCTCCTGTCTTACCCCTCGGGAAACCTGGGGGGCTACAATTACCCTTTAATCCTCGAAATCGTTCTCGTTTTTTGGGGAATAAATAACAAAAGGGTGGCAATTATAGCATTTACGGGCCGCATGTAAACATTTAAAAAAATTTTCAAAACCCCCTGTAATTTAAATTGTGACAATTTAATGCAAAAAAGCAGCCCTGCTGTGGGCCGTATAAGTAAAGGTTGGTGTAAAAACAGATAATTAAGACAATAGGGTAAAAAAACCATTGAAAAACATAAAAAAACATTTTTTCCTAGCCAAAGTCATGTTTTCTAAAAATACTGTACACCACACATCTGCTTGAAACTCAAATACGGAGAAAAAAATATTTGCGCAAATCAGGGGTTGTTGAGATAAAATTAAATTTAAATAACTTTATTGCATTTTTTTGGAGCTCTTTCTTTTTTCCCTCTTATGTTAAATATTTTAAACATCATTTTAAATTTAGTTCTGTGTTTTTTTTTAGATTTTGCCTTTGTATTTTTTTGGTTTTTTTTTTTTTTTTTGGGTTTTTTGCTTTTGTTTTGGGTTTAATTGGGGGGGTGATTTTTTGTTGGGTGTCTAGGCCCCAGGGGAAAGGGTTCAGGGTTTTTTGTTCCCCAAGCCCCCCCGACATTTACGGCTTTGGGCTTTTTGTTTGTTTTTTTTTGTTTGTTTGTTTGATGCAAAAAGGGGGAAAAATAAAGTAACAAAACGTACGCCTGCCTAAACAATGAATTTATTTCCCTGAGTAAAAATTAACTCCTCAGGTGCCTCAGTGGCCTTTTGATTTCGTTCAAATTCCCTTTTTGGGCCTTTTCTGATCAATTTTTTGGGGGCAAACCGTCCACACTTTTTTTTATAGCAAATCATCTCGGCTTAAACTCCTCATGCTTACATGTTTCGTTTCGGGAATATAAATTTTTTTTGGGGTTTTTTTGTCTGGCGCATAAAACAGACGGGGTCAGGGAAATTTTAATGCTCCACTAAGCACCTAATTTTTTTGGGGCTGGTTGAAAGAAATTTCCTTAATGTAAAAGTACATAAACATTCACTTTCTAAGCTTTTTCTCCATAAAGAAGATTGCTTTCTGCAATTTTTTTTTACAAATTTTTTTAAAACAATAATGTTAAATCCCCCGCGAAGAAAATTCTGAGGGATGGGTGCCCTTTTTTAAAAGTATTTTTATAGTTTTTTAAATTTTAAAAGAAAAAACTGAGAAGAAAAAGTGTAAATGCCAAAAGAACAAAAACGCTAGTGGATTAGTTCATTTCCCTTTTTCCGACGTCATATCTGAGGCTTAAGCCATCTCCATGACCTTCTTTATCCAGTTTCCCCGAGACGGGGACACGGATGAAGATTTTGGGCTGGCCCGGGGGTCCGCAGCGCCTCATGGGGATGATTTACACCCTCGAGTACCCAGCAGTCCCCTGTTTTGACACGCCAAAGGGCCGCCGTAGCTCTCTGCAGACGCACAGGAAACAAACCCCCCCGCAGTCATTATTTTTCTCTGTTATGACGACTGTCCCCTGCTGAGGTTGGAAACATCTTGCAGTCCCCATCTTGTCCAGTCCCCCCCCCCATAGCCCCAAAAGGTGGATGTGTTTGATTTATAGGAACGTATAAATAGCTGCACCGTTTTTTGCTTTAGGGATTTTTAAACATCAAAAAATTTTCCCTTTACCATCAAAATCTAAAATATTAACTCCCATTCCATTTTGGCATTAGCTTAAAGGGAAAAGTTTTGGGCACTTTTTTTTTGCCGGGGTTCAATAGAAGATCAATAATATGCTCATGTCTGTAAGTTAAAAATAAAGCTACAGCCAGCAGCCTGTTTTGCTTTGCTTAGCTTAGTATGAAACCTGGAAAGAGGGGAAACTAGCTAAACGTGTCCCCCCAAATAGTTAACACAATCCACCCAAAACCTACCTGAAGATCACATACGAGCAAACACCCCTAATGCCGTTAGTGCTGTTTTTGGGATTTGCAGTGATGGGAAAAGTGACACCTTGGGGGGAACACCTAATTTCTCCTTTTTTATTTCAACAGTCTAGACACTGATGCTGCACTTTAAAGTTTTTCCCCCTTATTACACAGTGTTGGTTCGTCAAAATTAAAGTTTCTGTATTTTTTTTCTTTACATCCTTTGGGAAAGTATTACATCTTGAGAATGTTTAACAGCTAATTTTTCTTTGTAAATTTTGAAAGATGCAACCCTGGCAAAGGTGAGAGAGCCTCTCAGTTTCTGGCACTTTTTTGACTCCGAACTTTTACCCCCGGATAAAAAAAGCAGAAAAGGGAAACTTCTCTACTGGCATTGGGAAAAAGGGTTTATTTATTAAACACACACCTTTTTGGGGGAAAAAAGGGGGAATTCTCTGGAGAAAA
>VCHM03000346.1:0-17794 GCA_006182925.3 Reinhardtius hippoglossoides
GGCGGTAGGCCCCGTTTTAGCCCCGAGGGTTTTTCCCCCCCCCTTTTTTGTTTGTTTTATTTTCCTCCGGTGCACACCCGGGGACCCGGGTTTAGTATTACTCCGCGTTCCGGGGGCAAAAAAACACCCAGGCCCTTTTATCGCCACCGGGGGTTTTAACCCCGCACGGATCCCCAACCAATTTCACAGTTTTGGGGGAAACTCCCCCCGGAAGAAAAGGATTTAACCTCCTGTACCAAGTGAAGGAAAATTTTTAAAATGCCATCCTTCCCCCCGGAAGTTCCCCGGGCCTGTCCCCAAATACAACCAAAAACCGGACTCCACAACCCACCCCTTCGAAAAGGGGCTCCTGGGGAGTGGGCTCGGGGATGTTTAATTCGGACGGAAGTCCTACCAAGGGGAGGGCAAGGGGGGTCACCCATGCCCGAGCTCCTGAACTTCTGCATGGGTTTGGTTCCCATTAGGCTGCGGCTTTCCTAACAAAAGCCCGTCCCCAGTGATGAAGGACATCCAACGGAAAAAGGGCGTTAAGGGGGGGGAAAAGACGAGCGAAAGGGTACGGGGGAAAATCAAGGTCCCGTGAGAAAGGAAAAAGGGGAGTAAAAGGAAGGGGAACGAATGAGGAACAAAAGAGGGGGTTGGGATGGAAAAACCAAAGGTCAAGAAGAAGGGAGCGCCAAAAGGGGGGGGGAGACCCCCAACCAAAAACCTTTTTTAACAGGTTTTTAAATCCAGCCCCCGGCCAGTTTGCCCACTTCACACCCCCTTACACCCCCCCTCAGCCACCGTCACCCCGAATCAAGACCCCCACCCCCCACCCCCCACGGAATTTTTAACCCCCCCCCCCACCCCCCACCCGGAATTTTAACCCCCCCCCCTTCACCAACCAAAAAGCAGGGGCAGAGGGAGGAGGCTGGGCCCCCCAAGGGAAAGCAGGGGCCCGGAAAAGGGCCAAGGGTCAAAGGCCGCCCCTGAATGGGGAGCCCTTTAACAAATTTACCAAAACCCCGAAGCGGGGGGGGTCCCCCCCCTGTTGGAAAAATTCAGTTATCCCGGTTCCAAAATAAAACACCCCCGGGGCCCCGGGGGGATTAACCAGACATAAATCCCCACATGAAGACCTTGAAAGGCTGTGCTCCACTCCTCAGACCCCCCCGGCCCCCACGAAGGATCCCGCGTTTGGTCCGGAAAAGGGGGCTGGGGGAGCCCCCCATTGCCAAAAGGGCATTTCCCCTTGGACAAAAGGGGGGGGGGGTGTGTGAGAATCATGTTTTTTGATTTTCCCGCGCCCCCACCCATCCGCCCCCCTGCGAGAGACAAGTGACAGAGAGGGGTGGAACAACTGGGAAGGTAAAAAAACCTCCAGAAACCCAAAGTAGACTGAAGGACTCAGTGGCCGGGTTAGCAGCCCCGGGGAAACCAGGGGGTGGGGTCTCCCTCCTTTACCCTTTTAACATTGACTTCCGTACAAATTGGGCTCTGCCCATCAGAAAAATCAGATGCATGCGTGTTTTGGGTATCAAGGTGGACGGGGGGGGGAGTACAGGAGCCCGTAGGGCTTTTTTGGGGTGGGGGCCAACGCCCAACCGAAAACTCCAAGGAAGGGGAAAAGGGGGTGGTTAAAGAAAGAAAACCCCAGCTCCACCGTGTTATAAAAGGGGGGATGGAGGTGGTAGATACAAAACTGGGCTGGTGGGGGAAAGGGTTGGACGGCAGCAAAAGGGGCTCGATAAGGAAAGGACAGAGCCCCTTATTCCGGAAGGTGGGGGCCCTTAAACTGAAAAAAATGTGCAGATTTTTTCCGTCTGTGGTAGCCGGTCTTTCCCTGTTTTTTGGGGGGGAAAGAAAAGGGAGGGGGGACTGCCCGACTGGAAGATGGTAGGGAGCTGGTCAGGGGGGGGGCACAGAGGGACTCTCTGGGACATGGCAGAAAAAACCCTGGAAAAACGTGTCCTATGGAACGCCCCCCCCCCCTCCCACAACCTTTTCGGAGGGGGTGTTATGGCAATCGTTTATTGCTCCCCAATGACAAACAATCTTTGCCCCCCGGGCCATCAAGTACAAAACCGCAGGGAGGCAGGAGGCACAATGGAAAAAATTTCCCATACTCCTGGACTAAATCCCAATTGTGTTATTTTATTTTGTAAAAAATACTTTTTTTGCACTTTTATTTTTTTTTTTTTAAAATAAATTATTTTATAAAAATTTTTTTTAAAGCCTTTTATTTTTAAACAGTTTAGTGTATGTGTAAATTGCAATGTATGTATGTTCAATGTATTTTGTTATGCTACGGGGATGCTTGAATTTCCTTGGGGGATGAATAAAGTATTTCTATCTATCTATCTATCTAATCGGGAGTCAGGGGGCGGGGACACGTGCCCCATACGTTTCCCTCTTTTTCGTGAAAACAAAACACATAGTGGACATTAATTTTATACTTTATGGGAAATTCAATATTTTCATCGTTTAAATTGTTGTTTTGATCAACTTTGAAGCAGAAAATTTTCATAATCTACTTCAGATGGTTTGTATGATCTGTTGTTTGTTAGTTTTTTTTTATCGGATTTCTTTTGTTGTTATGGTTGTTGCTATGGACGCTTCCCTCGCTGCCACCATAGGCCGGACACCCGCATGTAAGGCAACCACAGTTTAAATCTCCCAAACCGGGACCATTGTGTTCTCGATGCGCATGCCGTTGACGTGGTACTTTGTGAAGGAATGACTGAGCGTCCTGGAGCTCTTTGGAAAACTTCTCCTTAGCATTACAGCTAACAGCATGGGCATGTTGGTCTGTTCAGCCTCAAGGCCATTGGTAGCAACAGGCATGAAAATGAGTGATTGACAGGCTTGCCTACCAACTAGTATCACACTGACAGGTCCTGTCAGAGAGAGATGCAAGCTCCGTGACAACGGAAAACATCACATGTGTTTTGTTAACTTTTGTTTTATAGGTTACGTAACTAAAAGAATGCCGAAACCTGCTAACCCTCCATGTAGCGCTTGAAAACATATGTAATGCTATATGTAATTGTTTTGATTTGATTGAAACGGATTGAGAAAAGAGAAATTAGGTAGTGAAATGTTGAAAACATTTTAGTGTTTATAGAAACGGAACAGGCCCGGATAAAACCGGGTCTGGTCATTGTACTGCCGAACATCCCCTGGAATTATTCACCTCCCTGGGTTTTAGAGGTTTTCTTCTGACTACTGAGTCAGGGCCGATGGCTGAAAACCGCAGAGAATGTGCGTCAGACCGTCCCAGGAGAAGTGAGGAGAGCTGGGATAAGGCACAACGGACTTAGCTAAAGATGAGACAAATGTGAGAGCAAACAAGGTGTATATTTTTATTCTGCAAATTAGTAATGATCCCATCTACTATTCGAAACGATCAAATGTCGCGGGATGGCGCTGTAGAGTTTGTGGGGGGTCAAATCTACCGATTGAGAATGCAAACAAGTGAGAATGTGTCATTCGCCCAGAGTTACTCAAACTGAAAAAGTAAGTATATCGTTTATCTTTAACTACTAATTATATTTAAAGCAAAACTCAGTTGTCTTGAAAATGATTAATTAATGCGACAGTCTGCATGTATTGATTCTTCAAATTATATTTATTTCTCTGAGACGGTGGTTTGAAGACCAACATTAGTCAGTTGCCAACTGCTAAAGCTAACTGCACAAACTAAGCTAAACATGAAGTAACATTAAAATAACCCCAGATTGTTTTCAAGTAAGATAAGGTTGTTCACATCCAACAAGAGTTAGTTTTGATGAGCAGTTATATTCAGTAATGCTATATTATGGTATCATATATAGTCTGACGGCATAAAAGTTGCCAATTAGTTGTTGTGCTATCAATAATAACATCTCACACTCTTATTGTTTCATTATAACTAGTAGAGCAACCTGATGTTGTACAAGTTTGTCGGTCTCTCTCTCCGCTCTCTCCCCCCTCCCCCCTATTTTATCTCTTTTCTCCCCTCTTTTCCACCCATCTCTCTCCCCATGTTTCTGACTCACCCCAACCGGTCGAGGCAGATGGCCGCCACATGAGTCTGGTTCTGCTAGAGGTTCTTCCCGTTAATAAGTGTTTTTCTTCCACAGTCGCCAAAGTGATTGCTATTGTGGGAACTGTTGGGTTTCTCTAAATATATACCCCATATGTAATGTGCCCTGAGATAATGTATGTTATGATTTGAAGCTGTACAAATACAATTTTATTGAATTAGAACCAACCACGAGGCAAATGAGAGAGGGGGGGGTTTAACCTTTAAAACTTAAAAACACCTTTATGTTGCATCTATATTTAGACAAGTTCTTTCAGTTCATATATTTCACAATTTAGAACTGTCCAGTGTTGGGATCAAGCTCAGACAAAGAACAATTTGGCGAGGCCTCATGAAACCTGCCTGAGGTTTTTCACTCGCCTGGCCGACTTTTTCCCGATCCGAAACTACAGCTGCTCCCCAGCTGTTCATCCTTGCAGAAGAGCACGTAGTATTCGCTCAAAAAAGGGCAAGAACCTTCGCCCAGGAGAAAAAGACGAATTTCTCCTATATCCGGCCCAGCTCAATCCCCGTGCCACCGCGCGAGTCAGCTGTTCGAGGGCCACGAAAAACCATTCGCTTCTCTTCCGGAACGCGCCGATCGCGCATCAAGGAACCGTGGACCCGCAACAAGTAAGAGGCTTATGTCTGGGCAGAGACTAGTTTAAACATTAGCGTGTTATTATTGAGTGTACATTTGTTAGGACCGCTGTGTCCGCTTTGTTCCCGTGTCAGCGCGTCGAAATGCGACACCACGTGCACGACTTTAGACAGCCATCTTGACTCCCCCTCCCTCTCTCTCACAACACCCACCGACACACACACACCACATAGACCTACACAAAGGTATTGCATGTGTGTTATAACTCGTGATAGGTGTTTGTGTGTTTTATCTTTAATATAGTAGTTTTTGTTAGGATAGTCATTAATTAACATTGATGTTATCTTAAATAAATTCTATTATATTTAAAGTACCAGTATTTTGTGATTATTTGTGCATATGTATGTCTATACGGCTGGATTATGATAGTCAGTGCTTGAACTTGAAACCTTCACTGTTCATTAGATAATCATTAATAGTAGATATTGAGATTTTCTAATTGAACTTTCAGATTATGAGACTGATCTTTACAGATTGACTGTTGGTCCCTGATACCAGGGTGGTGCCCCGTCTTTTATAAATTATAATTACAGATTTCATTATTCTTAATTGATCATTTTATTGTTTTTCATTAATAATTTAATTATTCTTAATTGATAACTTTATTGTTTTTAGTTAATAATTGTATTATTTTTAATAAATAATTGTATTATTTTAATAATCATATTTTATGATTATAATAATTAAGCCAACGTCAAGTCTACCTACTATTGCACAACACCAGTTATCTTTGCAATATCCCCTGACATTAATACATTCCTTTGGTCTTTGTAGTGTGACATCATCACATTTTGTTGTCTTTTTTCCTATTATCTAGAATTAAGAACTAGTCTGCTTTTGAACCTTTGATGTTTTTAAGTTCAGAAAACTAGTACATATAAAAGCCAGTTGCCACCTGCTAATAAACTGAACGGAAGACGAATAAGAACCGTGATCATTTATGTATCATTAGAGGAAAGGACTACTTTTGAAAATAATTGGGAACATTTTCCTGAAAAACTAAAACAATGACAATGTCTACTTCCACCTCAAATGATTTACCAATGTCTGAGGAGGAGGAGAAGGAGGAGAAGGAGGTGGAACATCATTTTCTCTACAGCAGTACCTGTACCTACCTGATAATGGGCCCACACAGTGATAGATGTCCCTGCCAAGTCTTCAAGTGTTTCAGTGTTGACAAAGTTGAGATGGTGGCCATAAAATCCAAAAACTGAATAAAGATCGCTTCCTTCATGAAGTGGCGATGTTGGAGGCGGTCAGGGACCTTGACTCAGAAAAACATATTGTCAAATTCATTGACCATTTCAGGCTTAAGGACATTTCTTATTTGGCCTTTGAAATGCTGGACAGAAGCCTTTTTAACCTAATGTGTGAGAGGGAATGGATGCCACTGACTCTCAATGAAATTCGTCTTGTGACACACCAGCTACTGGTCTCTGTTGAGGCCATACATAGTGTTGGCATCATGCATACCGACTTGAAACTTGACAACATAATGCTTGTCAATCACAAGAATGAACCATTCAAGATCAAGCTGATCAATTTTGGCCAGGCCCTCCCAGCGAGCCGAGTGAAATATGGAAATGGTACGCAGAATGCATACACAGCACCGGAAGTAACCTTGGGTCTCTCCTTTTCCCAAGCTGTTGATATGTGGGGAGTGGGTTGCATCATGCTCTACCTCTATTTTGGACAAAATCCCCTCCCTTATAATTGTGCGTATAGTTGGATGAAATCTATTGTGCACCTGCTGGGAGGGCCAGAGGATCAGTTACTGTGGTCTGGAGTATACAGCTGGAGGTATTTTATCTTCAATAAGGAAACAGGGTGGAGACTGAGGACACCAGAGGAGTACCAGAAGATAATGGGTGTAAAGCCACAATTGGAATCACTGGGATGTTCTGAGTGGAAATTAGAAGACGCAGTACAGAGATTCCCAGACAAACAGAATGAGCCTGACAGGATGGCATTTTTAGACCTCGTAAAATGTTGTCTACATCTTGATGATCATCTTAGAATTAGTCCAGTGTAGCCCTTAAACATCCTTTTTTTACAATGGTTGACATGGCAAATATACTGCAAACAAGCTCTTCCATTGATGCTGTCACAAATCAAGACTGTGATAAAGAGTCATCCTCCATTCCTTCAAGCATTGGAGCTGCAGCTGCCATCACATCCGAGGATGACAGTGCTGATGAAGAGTCAGCCTCCATTTCTTCAAGCAATGGAGCTGCAGCTGCCAACACATCCGAGGATGACAGTGCTGATGAAGAGTCAGCCTCCATTTCTTCAAGCAATGGAGCTGCAGCTGCCATCACATCCGAGGATGACAGTGCTCATGAAGTCAGTTATGAGCCAGACAAGAAAATCAGGTCTGACAAGCAGAATACAAGGGGAAGGGAAGAAGAAGCAAAGCAGAAGGGAAAGGAAGAAGACAAGCAGAAGACAAGGGGAAGAGAAGAGGAAGTTAAGCAGAAGACACAAGAAAGGGAAGAAGAAGATAAGCAGAAGACAAAGGAAAAGAAAGAAGACAAGCAGAAGATAAAGGGAGGAGAAGAAGAAAAGCAGAAGACAAAGGGAAGGGAAGAAGAAGAAATACCTTCAATCTCAAAGAGAACGCAACACTTTCTGGAGCACGGGAAACCACAGAGACAGAAGAAGAGAAAGCATCCTGCCTCGAACAGACCCGAGGATAACAGTGCTGATGAAGTGTCAGTCAGTCATGATGCTGCTCGAAAGAAGAGAAAGCCCTCAATCTGGAAGAGAATGCGACACTTTCTTGGACTGAGAAACCCACAGATATCGAAAAAGCCAAAGGATCCTGCACCCAACAGACCCGAGGATGACGGTGCTGATGAAGAGTCAGCCTCCATTTCTTCAAGCAATGGAGCTGCAGCTGCCATCACATCCGAGGATGACAGTGCTCATGAAGTCAGTTATGAGCCAGACAAGAAAATCAGGTCTGACAAGCAGAAGACAAGGGGAAGAGAAGAGGAAGTTAAGCAGAAGACAAAGGAAAAGAAAGAAGAAGACAAGCAGAAGACAAAGGGAAAGAAATAAGAAGACAAGCAGAAGACAAAGGGAAAGAAATAAGAAGACAAGCAGAAGACAAAGGGAAGAGGAAGACAAGCAAAGAAAAAGGGAAAGGAAGAGGAAGACAAGCTGAAGACAAAGGGAAAGAAATAAGAAGACAAGCAGAAGACAAAGCCTTCACTCTGTAACGCCGGGTTCACCCCCCCTCTGTCTTTATCTCTCTCTCTGTCTGCTTGTGTGCTTTTAGTGGATGGGCAGATGGGCAAATTTAATAATGTGAGGGGAAAAATCTGGGAAATTGAACCTCCAGGACAACAGCAGGGAAATCCAAAGTATGGGATGCATATTTGATCATTTATTTTGTTTAAAATCATTTTTCAGTGTTTTTCCTGGCGCGATAAGCTCGCGGCAAGCGATAGAAATAGACCTGACGCCAAAACCATAGGTGCAGAGCGCGAGGCGCCCCCGGTGCTGTGCGGGCATCGCAGCCTATGTGAACAGCACAATTGAGAACATCATCCTGGAGATGACGAATCGGGAGGGTCGTCGCAAATTACGGCGATGACTGGAAAGGGATGGACGAGACGTCAGCGACCGCGAGGACGGGAAAACCGGTCACCGTCCTGGACTACAACCGCAACAAAGGAGGCGTGGACAACCTAGACAAGGTGATCGGAACGTACAGCTGCAGGAGGATGACCGCGTGCTGGCCCCTGGTCGTCTTCCACAACATCCTTGACGTCTCTTCCTACAACACTTTCGTGATATGGAGAGAGATCAACCCAGACTTGATGCCGGGCAAGTGGAACAAGCGGAGGGTGTTCCTCAAGCAGCTGGGAAAGGCTCCGTTCATCGCACGAAGGGAGCGCATCCCCCGCACGGAAGCGTCCGCCTCGGTTATGAAGGCTGTGAAAGCCGCTGCCGCACGGAGAGCTCTTGACCACGACGACGACGCTCGACCCGAGCGTCCGGCCTCCTGCATAGCCCTAGTCGTCGCCGCAGCAGCCCCGCTCGGGGCGAGTAAGAGGAAGAGGTGTCAGATATGTGGTGGGCTATGTGAGGGGGCCAACAGCCGGGGGAAGCAGGGACAACACAAGGGTTATAGCAATGTTTTCTCTACAAATGCCGGATGGTAACATGTATTCCCTTTTTCTTCGTTAATGAATGAATAAATGAATCCTTGTCAGAACAACAAAAAAGTGAGAAAGTGGTTTCAACTGATCAAATAATACAAATCCCTTTTTAGCTGCTTATGTAACTTTCACAGGCAAAGAAGGTATAGGCAGTGGCAGTTCTCTTTCAACAATCGTTTCTTGTATCTCACTATGGGACACGCCCTCCACGCTGTCCCCAGAAGCAATTTTACACTGGCAGGCAGACTGTAGCCGCGGCGGAGTTTGGTGTGTTTGTGTAACAGCCAGCGCCTCCCCTGTTATGTTGTCATATTAATTATTAAATTTGTTTATTAGCCTTCCTAGAGGCCCTGCTCCTTCGTCGGCCGTCATTGGCCACCACGCCTCAGACGGACCTGCTGTTTTGGCTTTTACTGGATATTGCACTGTCCTAAACCACACTTTTATGAACTGTTGCAGCTGATAAGAGCACGGCTCAACAGTTAAAGACTGCCTGGCTCAGGACCAAGGAAGTGTGTCGTTCTTAAAAAGTATTGTCTCATGCATGCTTAGACCCACAGAACATACAGCCGATAACGCAAGGTTTCTCACTCCAATGAACAACAACACCGTATCTGCAAAAATACTGAAGACCCACAAGGCTTCAGCTGAAGGCCTGTCTGTAAAACATGAAACCAAACACTGTCAGAAATGTGAAGATTTGCCCAGCAACGGTCAAAGGAGGGGCGAACCTGGGAGCGGCTCCTCATCATTCGCAGACTCCAGGGCCAAGAGGATGGGACCAATGAAGTTCTACCTATTATTATAAATATTGCACCCGCCGTCCGATCGGCGCGACTCTTGACTACCCCGTGCTACTGACTTAGCCGAGGCTGTGTATTGAGTGCCCATAGCTATGTGCACATAGCTATGTTGTAGCTTTTCATTGCTTCTGAATAAATACTTGTTGAACCAAACTGAGACCAGCTCTTCTCATACCTCGGGATAAAAGAACACGACAGTGGTGTTGTGCAATAGTAGGTAGACTTGACGTTGGCTTGAATATGAATAATCATAAAATGATTATTAAAATACAATTATTTTATTAAAATTAATAAAATTATTAATTAAAACGATAAAGTTATCAATCAAGAATAATGAAATTATTAATGAAAAAAAACAATACAATAATCAATTAAGAATAATAAAATCTGTAATTATAATTTATAAAAGACGGGGCACCACCCTGGTAATCAGGGACCAACAGTCAATCTGTAAAGATCAGTCTCATAATCTGAAAGTTCAATTAGAAAATCTCAATGTTTGCTATTAAAGATTATATAATGAACAGTGAAGGTTTTAAGTTCGAGCACAGGCAGTCATAATCCAGCTATAGTCACATACATATGTACAAAGAATCACAAAAACACCGGTACTTTAAATCTAATAGAATTTATTTAAAAGATAACATCAATGTTAATTAATGACTATCCTAACAAGAACTACTATATTAAAGATAAAACACAAACACTTATCACAAGTTATAACACACATGCAATACCTTTGTGTGGGTCTGTGTGTGTGTTGTGTGTGTGTGTGTGTGTGTTGTGTGTGTGTGTGTGTGTGTGGTTGTGTTGTGTTGTGGAGAGGAGGGGGAGTTAAGATGGCTGTCTAAAATCGTGCACGTGGTGTCGCGTTTCTGAATCCAAAATGGCGGTCTAACCATGTGACATCGTAGGATCGAATTTAAGATGGCGGTCTAAACTCGTGCACGTGGTGTCGTGTTTCTGGATCCAAAATGGCGGTCTAACCACGTGATGTCAGGATAGAATTTAAGATGGCGGTCTGAACTCGTGGTTTGACCAACAGGAAATGGAGAACAAAGGGATGCTTTGATCTATATCTGGTTCAGAGCACCGAATGGCAATCGCACTATCTAAGTTGCTAGAACGGGTATAACACGTGAATTATGTGGATGCAGGTTGGAACGTGTGTGCAGGCGGGTTCAGGAGAAGAGATAGAGAGAGAGAAAACATGCAAAGAATGATCGGAGGGGATCTCAAACACCGCCAGAGACGACTTTGCAGGGACTTTACCACTCGGTACCCAAGCGGAAGAGCTTTCAGCTGTGTACCGATCTTTTAATGGGTTAAAATCTCCGCAAAATAGGTCTGACGGTAATACAATGCGGCCGCGTAGCCGGAAATGCAGGCACGTCACGACGCGCTAACCCAGCGGACACAGCGGTCCTAACAAATGCACACTCAAATAATAACACGCTAATGTTTAAACTAGTCTCTGCCCAGACATAAGCCTCTTACTTGTTGCTGGTCCACGGTTCCTTGATGCGCGATCGGCGCGTTCCGGGAAGACAAGTGAATGTTTTTCGTGGCCTCGAACAGCTGACTGGTGCGGGCAGCGGGGTGGAGCTGGGCCGGATATAGGAGAGAATGTCTCGTTCTCCTGGCGAATGAATCTTGCCTTAAGCGAATGTTACTTGCTCTTCTGCAGGTATAAACAGCTAAAAAGCAGCTGTGGTTTCAGATCTGGAAAAGTCTGGGGAAACTCGGCCAGCGAGTGAGAGAGCTTTTGTCTCTTCAAAATAAAATGGAGTTTTCAGAATAAAAACACGGTAACCAGAAGTTCCCGAAAAAGAAAGAAGATGACTTAAAGCAAAAATAAAAATACAAACGCGCGAATGAGTTGCTTCCTTTTGGCGCTGAGATCGTCCTGGAGTAACCTGGGGAGGCTGTGTTCGAATCTTCAGCACCGGGAAAAAGAGCGATGAATTCAGAGTTTTTTCAGTATTTATTACCTGCTTTCCTCCGGGGGAGGCCGCGGGGTCTGTTGGCTCTCAGCCAATAGAAGGCCAGAGTTTAAACTCGGGCGGTGGTTAGCCACCTTAGGGTCCCCCCAAAAGCATTCTGGGGGTTGTGTCTCATGGAAACTACAAAAACTTCATGCAGGCTCCGCCATTGTTCTTTGTCTGAGCTCGATCCCAACATCCCCCCTTTGGTCTGGAGAGTGGGGCGTTGGCCACAGTTTCCAGGGCAAACTCTAGGGTCGAGAGTCGAGTTATAATCCAAGGAAAGGTAATCCTTGGGTGAGGTTGGAGCAGTAAAAGTTAGTTCATTTCATGAGGCATAATCTGGGCAGAGAGAGGCATAAATGTCTGGGCATACAGAGGCAAAAATGTCTGGGCAGACAGAGGCAAAATCTGGGCAGAGAGACTATATAATATTTCTAAATACGACACACAATTTCCATTTCATACCATGCTTATCGGCAGTAGTTGTCAACATACACATTAATTGATGCGAAAGGTGAAATGAAGGAAAAGGGAAAGAGGAGCAGAGGTAGGCGAGTAGTGGTGGTGTTTGAAGGTGAACATGTGTGTTATCCTACCAAAACCCAACCTTGAGAACGGACTTTAGGAGATACACGTTCTGTTATTCAATAATCGGTAAATCTATGATGAATTCTATTTTTAGATTCTGCAGATCTACCGATATTGGACTTGCACTGCCAAGACTGAAGGTGTATCTGGGAGGGCTGCACAACCGTAGTGGTAGCAGACTTCACGATTCTCTCAACGAGGTCCTACATTAGGTCTTTTCGCTACCTGAACATACATAATGTCAACCCAAACAACTACTGACCGAGTCTGTAAGGCATGCAACTATTGATGGTGTGAGTGGTTTGAATGGTCTTCCTGTTGGAATGGGGATATCTCCCCCTTTCAGATGTGGAGGTGAGAGGGAGATGTTCTGTTTGCGCCTGGTCCTCCCTAATCAGCAAAGTAAACTTTGGGAGTGGGGAGCGAGGGCGTCTATTCTAACCTAGCCGAGGGGGTTCAATGTCTGGCTTCTTGGAGGAGCCTGGAGGGGCAGGTACTCTGAGGTCCTTTATTGCTTCAGCCACACATCTCAGTATAAGGTCCTCCATCCCAGGGTGCATCCCATGTTTTGGATTTCGGTCGCCATACCTATACTCCTGGTATTGATGGGGTTGATTTGAATCCTCACCCCCCTGGTTTGGGTTGAAACCTTGTTGTCGGAAGGGTCGGTGTTGATTGGGTTTTTGTTCGGCCCAATCCCTACCTCTCTGTTGAGAAGTATTTGGATACCGGGATCTTCCTTGATTGTGGGGCTGGTTTGAATCCTCACCCCCCTGGTTCTGTGTGGCACCCTGTTGGAAGGGTCGACGTCCCTGGTTCCCTGTTCTGGGTTTCATCTTGACGCGGGGTATCTCGTTGCCTTCCAGCGCCAGATCATCATTCGGTCGGACTTGGATATCCAGAACCCTGACGTCCTGTTCAGGTGCTCTGGCGGGGCGTGTTCGCGTCTCCCAGGCTAGCTGAGAATACCTCCTTATCTCCTGCATGGTGAAGTCACCTGCTCTGCAGTGCATGGTGACATCATACCGCACACTCTCATGGAGGTTATGCAGGAATAAGGATTTGAAGGCGGTCTCTTCGTCTAACCCAGGGGCGTTGCGACCTTGGAAGTACGCCGCCCTCAGGCGTCTGTAATACTCCTTCGGAGGTTCATTCTTCCTATGCAATACCGTAAAGGCACCCAGGGTGGCAGAGGCCTGGTCGGTGAAGAGTGAGTACTCTTCTCGCAGGGCCCGGCAGAGTGCGGAGTAGCGATCTCTGGTACCGGGGGGGAGCGTCTCCATGAACGCATGGACGCTTCTGGTTGTTGTTTTCCAAACCAGCTTCAGCTTCTCTCTGAATGATGGGTTTGGCAAATCCAAGAGGCAACGTTCGACCTCCCGAAGGTAGTCGTCTATGTTAGACTCTTTGCTGTTTGGGTCGAAACGCTCAATGTCTTTGGACAGGGACTCCAGCTGTCGTGTGCGGATTCCCTCTCTCCGAGGGGGTGCTGAGCCATCAGAGTCTTCCGACTCGTATCCACCACGGTATTGATCATCGCGGTCATCATATCTTTGCCCTACACCGGGAGTGGGGGACCCGCCAGGACGCGATCGTGAGCCATAGTGTGCGTACGCCTGAGTGGCAGACGGGGGTTCAGAGCCCATCATGTCTCTTGTCAATTGGGAGTATCGTCCAGCCCTCCAGGGTGGAGTTCTTTCGTCGTCATAGTCTGGAGCAGGGTGGCTCCGGGCTGGGTGTGCTGGAGTTGCTTGGTAGCCCCAAGTCACTGCACTCCCCGGGGTTGCCTTTTGCTCCCCCCTTGACGTTATGTTGGCCGGAGTGGACGTCTGCTGGGCGTGTTGGACCCTCCAGAGCAACGCTTCCTCTGCCTGAGGGTTGCGCAGCTGTGCTCGGAGCTGTCCTCCCAGTGTTTCGGTTCTGCTGGCTCCAGCGGGAATGACGTCAGCTCCTGACCCTGTGCTCAAGGGTATCAGCTCGGGGGAGGCCAGCCCTCTTTGACTGCCCCCCCTTTCTTCTTGATCCTGGACATGGACCTGTGCGCGCAGAGTTTCGCACTCCTGTATTGCCTGGTCATGTTCTTCTCGGGCCTGCATGCGCAGAGTTTCGCGCTCCTGCATTGCTTGGTCCTGTTCTTCTCGGGCTTGCGTGCGCAGAGTTTCATACTCCTGTATTGCTTGGTCATGTTCTTCTCGGGTTTGCTTAATTACATGCCGCAAGTGGGAGTTTGACTGTTGCTCCGCCTGACATACTGCCTGCATGGCCATGAGCTCCTCCGCATGTTCTTGGATTTGCATCTTGGCTTTTTGGTTATACAGGAGGGTCAGTTGGCCCAGAAGTCGGGGTATTGTCTGTTGCGGGCCTATGGGGTTATTGATGTATCTAGTAATTTCCTCAATCTTTTGATCGCAGGTACTTAAATCATAACCACCAAAATCACTCACCGCATCAATAGACATCTGTGTAAGCTTGGCGACCATCTGTGACAGGTCGCCTGGCCCTGAAGGAGCCCTTGTCTCACAGTGGTCCTTGTTACTCATCTTTCTGAGTGAAACAAGACACCTGGTGGACGGATTTAACTCGCTTTCCACAAAGCGGGTGCAATGCGTAGGTTACAAAACACAACAAAAAGACACCGGTGAGCTTCACCCTGTGTCTATCACGTAGCTCTATCTAGGATAGCTCAGCGGCTCAATCCTAATTAGTTATAAGTCTCCTCAAGATCACAACAGTATGCAGAAAATCTAATGAAAGCTAATAGCTACTGCAACGCAGTCAGCAACAAACCACAGTTATACAACGTCTGCTTCGCAAAGGGAATTAAACATAAAAACTTTCAAAGACAAATAAATTTCCAAAATTATTTTTATCTTTTAAAAATTAATTATGATTATTGTGCATCAAGATGACAACCACTGATATGCAATAAGCAGCCAATTATGGTTACGCAAAACGTCTGCTTAGCAAGGGGAATTTAGAATAAAATTTTAAAATTCTCAAAGAAAAATAAATTTCTAAAATTATTTCTTTCTCTAAAAATTTATAATTATCATTGTAGATGACACAACCACTGATCTGCAATAAGCAGCCAGCCACGGTTACACAAAACGTCTGCTTCGCAAAGGGAATTAAACATAAAAAACTTTCAAAGACAAATAAATTTCCAAAATTATTTCTATCTTTTAAAAATTAATTATGATTATTGTGCATCAAGATGACAACCACTGATATGCAATAAGCAGCCGACTACGGTTACGCAAAACGTCTGCTCAGCAAGGGGAATAAAATATAAAAATTCTCAAAGAAAAATAAATTTCTAAAATTATTTCTTTCTCTGAAATTAATTATTATTTATTGGTCATCAAAATGACACAACCACTCATGTGCAATAAGCAGCCAACCACGGTTACACAGCACTAGTATACCTGCTTGGCAATGGTGCAAGGGAATAAAAATAAAATTTTCAACAAAAATAAATTTTGTCTTTCTTGAAAATTAAAATTGGATTATTGTACACAAATATTATGACACAGCTGGAATAAGATTGCCTCACACGGGGCACCAATTATGTTGTGCAATAGTAGGTAGACTTGACGTTGGCTTAAATATGAATAATCATAAAATGATTATTAAAATACAATTATTTTATTAAAATTAATAAAATTATTAATTAAAACGATAAAGTTATCAATCAAGAATAATGAAATTATTAATGAAAAAAACAATACAATAATCAATTAAGAATAATAAAATCTGTAATTATAATTTATAAAAGACGGGGCACCACCCTGGTAATCAGGGACCAACAGTCAATCTGTAAAGATCAGTCTCATAATCTGAAAGTTCAATTAGAAAATCTCAATGTTTGCTATTAAAGATTATATAATGAACAGTGAAGGTTTTAAGTTCGAGCACAGGCAGTCATAATCCAGCTATAGTCACATACATATGTACAAAGAATCACAAAAATGCCGGTACTTTAAATCTAATAGCATTTATTTAAAAGATAACATCAATGTTAATTAATGACTATCCTAACAAGAACTACTATATTAAAGATAAAACACAAACACTTATCACAAGTTATAACACACATGCAATACCTTTGTGTAGGTCTTTGTGTGTGTGTGTGTGTGTGTGTGTGTGTGTGTGTGTGTGTGTGTGTGGTTGTGAGAGAGGAGGGGGAGTTAAGATGGCTGTCTAAAATCGTGCACGTGGTGTCGCGTTTCTGAATCCAAAATGGCGGTCTAACCATGTGACATCGTAGGATCGAATTTAAGATGGCGGTCTAAACTCGTGCACGTGGTGTCGTGTTTCTGGATCCAAAATGGCGGTCTAACCACGTGATGTCAGGATAGAATTTAAGATGGCGGTCTGAACTCGTGGTTTGACCAACAGGAAATGGAGAACAAAGGGATGCTTTGATCTATATCTGGTTCAGAGCACCGAATGGCAATCGCACTATCTAAGTTGCTAGAACGGGTATAACACGTGAATTATGTGGATGCAGGTTGGAACGTGTGTGCAGGCGGGTTCAGGAGAAGAGATAGAGAGAGAGAAAACATGCAAAGAATGATCGGAGGAGATCTCAAACACCGCCAGAGACGACTTTGCAGGGACTTTACCACTCGGTACCCAAGCGGAAGAGCTTTCAGCTGTGTACCGATCTTTTAATGGGTTAAAATCTCCGCAAAATAGGTCTGACGGTAATACAATGCGGCCGCGTAGCCGGAAATGCAGGCACGTCACGACGTGCTGACAGCGGACACAGCGGTCCTAACAAATGTACACTCAAATAATAACACGCTAATGTTTAAACTAGTCTCTGCCCAGACATAAGCCTCTTACTTGTTGCTGGTCCACGGTTCCTTGATGCGCGATCGGCGGCATTCCGGGAAGACAAGTGAATGGATTTCGTGGCCTCGAACAGCTGGCGGGCAGCGGGGTGGAGCTGGGCCGGATATAGGAGAGAATGTCTCGTTCTCCTGGCGAATGAATCTTGCCTTAAGCGAATGTTACGTGCTCTTCAGTAGCGAATGTTACTTGCTCCTCTGCAGGTATAAACAGCTAAAAAGCAGCTGTGGTTTCAGATCTGGAAAAGTCTGGGGAAACTCGGCCAGCGAGTGAGAGAGCTTTTGTCTCTTCAAAATAAAATGGAGTTTTCAGAATAAAAACACGGTAACCAGAAGTTCCCGAAAAAGAAAGAAGATGACTTAAAGCAAAATAAAAATACAAACGCGCGAATGGGTTGCTTCCTTTTGGCGCTGAGATCGTCCTGGAGTAACCTGGAGGTTGTGTTCGAATCTTCAGTGCCGGGAAAAGAGCGATGAATTCAGAGTTTTTTCAGTATTTATTACCTGCTTTCCTCCGGGGGAGGCCGCGGGGTCTGTTGGCTCTCAGCCAATAGAAGGCCAGAGTTTAAACTCGGGCGGTGGTTAGCCACCTTAGGGTCCCCCCAAAAGCATTCTGGGGGTTGTGTCTCATGGAAACTACAAAAACTTCATGCAGGCTCCGCCATTGTTCTTTGTCTGAGCTCGATCCCAACA
>VCHM03000347.1:0-17765 GCA_006182925.3 Reinhardtius hippoglossoides
CACAGTTAGTATTGTAGAAATAAACGGTCATTCATACCTGAGATGTACAGGAACAAACCCATGAACACACATTCAGCTCCTGCCGACAACATGGCCAGTGTTGTCTTCAGCTTCTCCACAGAAAGTATGACTTTATATGAATGGTAAAAATCTATCACGGAGAAAATGAAGGACCAAAGTCAGAACGGTCTGTTTGTCTGTGTGAGTAGGTTTATCAGACCTCAACTTCTAAGAAATCGCTTCCTCATTATTCTTAGTTTAAAAAAAGACTTCTATGCATTTCCTGTGTAATGTGACTCACCTACTAACGTGTTAGATTGTGTAACTGTGGCTTCTAGACACTGACAGTAACCTCAGTAAAGCTTTGCCTTGCAGCAATGTTCTCACAACTTAAACACCATCTACATGACTTCCCACGCCGTAACCACAAACTCATGAGTTTAATTTGTAAGCAGCAATAGTCTCTTATTAATCATGGAAGTGTTGTTGGGACCTGGTATTTGTGAACTACAGTTCGGCCTACATGTTTCATCAAAGCCTGACGACGTGTTTCTTTGTTCGGGAGACAAAGCAGAGCTTCCAGAACTCAGTCTCCCAGGGTGCTTCAACGTCACACAGAGGTATCGTTAAACTGACCCTCTCAACCACTATTGGTCCCTCTGGGCCCCATGACCCATGAGGTCACCAGGCCAATATAAACCAAGTCCCCTCTCTCTCCGTCCTCTTTCGACTCAACTCCTTCTACTCAACTCTCTGAGAGGAGCTCACCTCTCTTTCTGCTCAACTTCAATGGAGGAGAGGTGCAGCTGTCCACTCACCCAGCGAGGGAAACTTCCTCCCTACCCAAGCTCTACCAACCTTCAAGCAGGCCTGCCTGGAGCAGACTGCTAAAACCTTCCAAAAGGCAGCAATGCGAGAGCCTGCTTAAGAACTTCATCACAAGAGCTGCATCGCACAGCAGAACCACAAAAACAGGAACCACAAACCAGCAAGACAACTTCACTGAGTCTTTGGCTAAGCAAAGACTGTTTATTCTATTCCGTGTGATGTTTATAAGTTTGATTTGTGTTGCTTTGATATTTTGGTTATAAGTTATTTAAAAGTTAATGTTAGTTGTGTTATGCTCTTCACAGTCTTTATTTGCATGCAACTAGCTACTCTCTCTAACCTGGCACCAAAACACACACACACACATCTCCCCACACGTCTCTCTAACCCCGCCACATGTCGTAAACATACCAGAGGTAATGGTTTATTGCCTTCATAGTGGCCAGCCGCCATTTTGAAAGCACACTCACTCACAGAGACACACACACACACTCACATACACACCTTTATATAGTAAGTACACCTTTAGTAGTTTGTGTTTTTAATAAATGTTTTCTTTAACAAATGTTGTTTACATTAATGTTGCATAACTGTGAATTTTTCCAACCCCTAAACCAGAGGTCACTAACAGGCGGATCGCGGTCCGAGTCCGGACCCAGGAGCCGTCCCGTACGGACCCGGACCTACAGCCAAAACAGAAGGTTATGATTTAAAACCGGACGGGGCGCTTCTATTTGTAACCGGCGCAGCTTTTGTAGTCTTTACGGTAGTGGTTTAGCGGATGAGGAAACGCACAGACCAATTACATGCGAGTTAAGCCATCCCACGTGATACTACTCAGCCAATCAAGTCTGTGCATTCCAGGCGGTAAACATTGAGACTCTACAGTGCAGACAGATGACAGAATTAGAGGAGGAGTGAGACGGAGAAAGTTGAGAAACAGATGAGTGAGAGGGAGAAAGGGAGAGAAACAGAGGAGTGAGACGGAGAAAGGGAGAGAAACAGAGGAGTGCGACGGAGAAAGGGAGAGAAACAGAGGAGTGAGACGGAGAAAGTTGAGAAACAGAGGAGTGAGATGGAGAAAGGGAGAGAAACAGAGGAGTGAGACGGAGAAAGGGAGAGAAACAGAGGAGTGAGACAGGAGAAGGAGAAAGGAAGAGAGAACAGGAGTGAGACGGAGAAAGGGAGAGAAACAGAGGAGTGAGACGGAGAAAGTTGAGAAACAGAGTGAGATGAGACGGAGAAAGGGAGAGAAACAGAGGAGTGAGACGAAGGGAGAAAGGGAGAGAAACAGAGGAGTGAGACGGAGAAAGGGAGAGAAACAAAGGAGTGAGACGGAGAAAGGGAGAGAAACAGAGGAGTGAGACGGAGAAAGGGAGAGAAACAGAGGAGTGAGACGGAGAAAGTTGAGAAACAGGAGTGAGACGGAGAAAGGGAGAGGAACAGGAGTGAGACGGAGAAAGGGAGAGAAACAGGAGTGAGATGGAGAAAGGGAGAGAAACAGGAGTGAGATGGAGAAAGGGAGAGAAACAGGAGTGAGATGGAGAAAGGGAGAGAAACAGGAGTGAGACGGAGAAAGGGAGAGAAACAGAGGAGTGAAAGTGGAGAAAGGGAGAGAAACAGAGGAGTGAGACGGAGAAAGGGAGAGAAACAGAGGAGTGAGACGGAGAAAGTTGAGAAACAGGAGTGAGACGGAGAAAGGGAGAGGAACCGAGGAGTAAGATGGAGAAAGGGAGAGAAACAGGAGTGAGACGGACAAGGGAGAGAAACAAGGAGTGAGACGGAGAAAGGGAGAGAAACAGAGGAGTGAGATGGAGAAAGGGAGAGAAACAGGAGAGTAAGATGGAGAAAGTGAGAGAAAGAGAGGAGTGAGACGGAGAAAGGGAGAGAAACAGAGGAGTGAGATGGAGAAAGGGAGAGAAACAGAGGAGTAAGATGGAGAAAGGGAGAGAAACAGGAGTGAGATGGAGAAAGGGAGAGAAACAGTGAGATGGAGAACGGAGAGAAAGAGAGAAGAGAAAGGAGAGAACAGGAGTGAGATGGAGAAAGGGAGAGAAACAGGAGTGAGACGGAGAAAGGGAAAAACGAGTAGGAGGAGAAACAGAGGAGTGAGACGGAGAAAGGAAGAAACAGAGGATGAGACGGAGAAAGGGAGAAAACAGAGGAGTGAGACGGAGAAAGGAGAGAAACAAGGAGTGAGACGGAGAAAGGGAGAGAAACAGAGGAGTGAGATGGAGAAAGGGAGAGAAACAGAGGAGTAGAGAGAAGGAGAAAAGTAGTGGAGAGAAACAGAGGAGTGAGACGGAGAAAGGGAGAGAACAGAGGAGTGAGATGGAGAAAGGGAGAGAAACAGAGGAGTAAGATGGAGAAAGGGAGAGAAACGAGGAGTGAGACGGAGAAAGGGAGAGAACAGGAGTGAGACGGAGAAAGGGAGAGAAACAGGAGTTAGATGGAGAAAGGGAGAGAAACAGAGGAGTGAGACGGAGAAAGGGAGAGAAACAGAGGAGTGAGACGGAGAAAGGGAGAGAAACAGAGGAGTGAGATGGAGAAAGGGAGAGAAACAGAGGAGTAAGATGGAGAAAGGGAGAGAAACAGAGGAGTGAGACGGAGAAAGGGAGAGAAACAGGAGTGAGACGGAGAAAGGGAGAGAAACAGGAGTGAGATGGAGAAAGGGAGAGAAACAGAGGAGTGAGACGGAGAAAGGGAGAGAAACAAAGGAGTGAGACGGAGAAAGGGAGAGAAACAGAGGAGTGAGACGGAGAATGTTGAGAAACAGGAGTGAGACGGAGAAAGGGAGAGAAACAGAGGAGTAAGATGGAGAAAGGGAGAGAAACAGAGGAGTGAGACGGAGAAAGGGAGAGAAACAGAGGAGTGAGACGGAGAAAGGGAGAGAAAAGTAAAAAATAGTTGTGAGATTTGAAAAAATGTATTGATGTAAATTGTCTTCTGCGGCACTTTATCTGTCTCCTCTCTCACAGTTACTCTTTTCTCTTCCCTCTCACTTGTTTGTGTACAGGGTGATGGTGACCAGTGTCCTGGCAGACAGACATCCAGGCGAGCTGCACATCTTCAGGAACTACAACCCTCCCTCCGTCCGCAGAGAGCCCCCATACACCACCACTGCCACATTCCAACCAATCACCATCCCACAAGGTAATCCACAATTACCACTTGTGTGCGTTGGCCTTAGACCAGTGCAGAATAATGGAGTGCATTAAAACTACCACTGGATGGCGGCAAATCTTACCTTTAGTGACTTTAAATCTCAATAGTAAAAACAAAGAAAAAAGAAAAGAAGCTCTGTGTGAATGTGAGTTTGTGTGTCACTGTGTCCAAGAACAAGTGCACTTGTTGCCGTGTTGTTGTTGCAGGATGGGAGGATGAGGATGTGTTGATAGTAGGATGCACAGAGGAGCCGCCCAGAAAGCGTAGGAAGGTGACAGATGAAGGTGTGTGGGTGTGAATGAGAGACGACGAGCATCTGCAAGGAACAGCTTCACAAAGAGTTTAATTCTGTCAAAAAGTTGTATTAAATCGTAAATTTAAATATGTTAATGTGTAAACATACGTACTTATGAGGCACAGCAGCAAAGAAATACGTTTCAGCTCTTTGTCCTTCTCACCATCGATCAATGTGTTTGTTTATTGTCGAGCAGTTTGAAAAATGAACCATTAAGTCATTAAGCATCTTTCTCTGAAGTTTGGAGTCTAAAAACTGCCTTTTCGGCTCATTCTCATATTCTTGTCTTTACATCAGAACAACTCGTGTGGCGAGCTGCCCGCTCCAGCGGTGCTGCTCCCACCTACTTCCGCCCAAATGGCCGCTTTCTGGATGGAGGGCTGCTGGCCAATAACCCGACACTGGACGCCATGTCAGAAATCCATCAGTACAACAAAGCCTTCAAAGCGGAGGTAGGCACATTGACAGCAGCTTCATGTTTGTATTGCTCCCTTCCATTAATTGCTCATTCAATCGCTAACCCACATGGATTTGTTAAGTATATTTGTCTCATTATGTCATTCATCTATCTGTTCCCTCACTTTCTAACTCATCTTAACACTCCTGCCTCTCAGGGCCACAGGGAGGAAATCAAGAAGTTGGGTATAGTCGTCTCCCTTGGGACAGGTAGGCCACTTCATTGTGTCTCATCACAACTAATATATATTTCATGCTCCGTCTGAACTAAATTCAAAAGTCAAGATCACTTTCTTAATCTGAAAGTGTCAACAACCACTTTGTGCTGGCAGGAGCATGAATGGCAAGTCTATCTCACACTATAGCCCTTATTCCTCCTGACCAGTCTATAGAAAAGGTACTAAGTTTGACTGGGGGGTGTAGGCATCGTTGTTGTCACGTTGTCTAAAATCCCTCACTGAGGCGCAATATCTCAGCGTGTTTGGTTCAGTGTAAACATGCAACAGCTCTGTTCTACCTAGTTGCACAGAAATCTTCATAGTACAGTGTTAATACATTTAGATCAGTGAATACTTGCATCATAAACGTGCTCCCGTGTGTCTGCAGGTAAACCCCCCCAGGTGGTGGTGAGCTCTGTGGATGTGTTCCGACCCTCCAATCCTCTGGAGCTGGCCAAGAGCTTTGTAGGAGCCAAGGAGCTGGGCAAGATGCTGGTGGACTGTGTGAGTTGAGCTACGGCCGCTGCTTCAGTCTCCAACTCTTTGTTTTGTAGTTAAATAAAAAGCCTGTTGGACTCTTAACCATTGATTTCTATTGTCCCATGAGTCAGAGTTGTGTTTTTCACATCTTTGTAGCCTTTTAATTGTCTCTCTCTCTCTGACTGAACAGTGCACAGACTCTGATGGTTGTGCCGTGGACAGAGCCAGAGCCTGGTGTGAGATGATCGACACCATCTATCACAGGTTTGCTGAAAATGAACTTGCTGTGCTTTGGTTCTTTTTCACCACTAACTCTGCTCTCTGCCCTCGTTCGTTTATTCCATCAGAACATCTTTATCACACCAGCTTCTCTGTGGCGCGCTTTTCATTCTCTCTTCTACTCTGATGCTTCCTGTACAGTGTTTTAAATAATAAAGACGTGTCACAGACCGCAGGTTTCTGGTTGTCAAAGAGTGAACATTTAGCTGCTATAGCTGACAATGACCAA
Source organism: Reinhardtius hippoglossoides (assembly GCA_006182925.3). Classification (NCBI taxonomy): domain Eukaryota; kingdom Metazoa; phylum Chordata; class Actinopteri; order Pleuronectiformes; family Pleuronectidae; genus Reinhardtius; species Reinhardtius hippoglossoides. The sequence goes on from VCHM03000347.1 coordinate 5,951, forward strand.
TATTCTGATATTGATCTGATTAAGACAATGGGCTGAATAAGACACTGCCATGTAAACAGCATTTTCTGATTATCTTAACCTTACTCATACTCGGAATAAGCGAAAATCAAGACATTTGAAGTATTGCGATCCTCATGCAGACACGTTTACTTCTTAATTGCTTTATAACATCCTATTTGGAGTTTTCTACTAACTATCCAGCTATCAAAATAATATCTGATTAAACTCAGTAGTTGGAATATTGGTGTTCATGTTAGCGTAGTAATTGTCAAATGTGAGTGTGTCAGTCCTCTGGAAGCTTGTTAATGCAATAATTTCAGAAAATCTATCTGGGATCAGAAATCCTCTTGTCTGCTTTGATTCCTGGTTTGAATATGAGTTACATTTCATTACATCATATACTGTAAACCATTTCTATGGACATTAGTATACAGAGCTATGCATAACTCCTATTATCCTCAGTGTTTGGCTCATTTGCAGTTTCATATTAATGTCTGTGAACCTGAAAGTAACTCTTTACAAACCCCTGTGTTAATCTGTGCAGATTGAGCCCCCAGCTGTCACAGGAGGTGATGCTGGATGAGGTGAGTGACGCGGTCCTGGTGGACATGCTGTGGGAAACTCAGATGTATCTATATGAGAAGAGAGATATCCTCCGATCCCTGGCCAACCTGCTCCTGGATAAATGACCGCATGAGAAAATCGCAGGGAGATGGAGGCTGAGAAGACGGGACCACGAGGGCAGAAGAGATGGTGCATATCAGGAGAGGATGAGAGTAACTGGTCAAGGCACGAAGCCATTGGTATGATACAAATACTGAAATCTAATGGAGGAAACAACTGACTTCACATTGAGTAATAAACAGCAAGTTATGTAGCATCATGTGACCTTATCATTATCGTGGTTTATCAAGTTTTCTGTTTGTGCACGAAGCAGTGAAGGGCAGAGTGTAGAGTTGGCCTTCCGGAAGGATGTGAATACAGGCTCAACGTGTGAGGAAGTGGTATCAACCAAATCAGACAGGATGTAACCCGTGTCCGATAACTGTGGTTTTATGATCTTCGCAGTGTTTGGCCTCAAATAGAGTCTGAACAGGTTCTAATCCATTTCTGATTGGTTGTGTTTAAACTAAAACACTTGTCACATTCTTCCTTCACATTCTCCCTGAGGTGATATGGTTTGTATAATGAAGCACTTAGATGATGTGGGCAATATTAAAAAGTGCTGCCTTATGTGTCTGGGACCCAAATTGAAACCATTTCATATGTCCACAATTCTTTTTCATGCCTTTATAATTTATTCATACTGACTTTGAACAGGGTATCTAACTTCACAGCGACATATTTTAAATATTTAACTTCTATAATGGGACCGGAGACGAGACTTGAATTATCAACTGAGTTGAAAGACAAAGAACGAGACGACTCAATGCAACCTGCAGAACTTTAACTTGAGGCAACAAATTAATTCCTATGTTTTTTTGTATGTGGATTAATTACTGAAGTGTATACTGGTATGATAATAAAAATATATTAATATTTACAGATGATGTATCCATGAGTGATTTGTTTCTTTAATCCATGTGGTTTGTAGTTTAATTCATTCTGCGTCTTCCTGCCCCTGTATGTTTGATTCATTAATCACTGTGGCCATTAAAGAAGGAAAAGAAGAAATCTGACTTGACTTTATTTAAAGGTACAATCCGTTGTCTACTTATTTGAAGTTTACTTTAATGCAAACAAGTTAAACAACAATATTAAACACTGGTGCTGTAAAAACTATTCAACAGTTTGGTGCAGTATAAAAACATTTATTAATTCTGGTGCTGTAAAAAATATTTGGTAAGAATGAAGCAAGAAGAGATGACATAACAAATATTTCATTAGAGAATATATATATATACATGCGTTATATAAATCAAAAAATATAGTGTAAATGCCAATAATGTAGAAGTATAGACACATTTAGCTTGACATTAGTCACCACAAATAATTAAAAACACAAAAACGTTAGCCTATTAGCTTCAGTCAATAGCATAAGGCTTCACCACAGAAAAATCCTTTAACGTCAGATGTGTTAGCCGTTAGCTTTCTGTAACTTAACGGCTGATACCCAAATGAGAATTGTTTTAAAACAGAAAAGGAAATTCCTTAAAACAAATTAATTATTTAGGAAGCGAGTAGTTAAGCTTAGCTAGCTTTAGCCTACGGGGTTGCTAGCATGACTTCACAAAAGCCCCATCTTAGCAAGAAAAGATTTAGCTCTTTAGCTCGCGTGGCTGCATCCAGCTAGTAAATGTGTAAGAAGAACTACTCGACTTGCTTTCTTTTTCCTGTGCCTTTGACTTCAGTGACATTTAGAGACGACCATTAGCCAACATGGTTAAAGTTAGCAGTCGCTGAAAACAGGCATCAACAAGTCACTTCATGCTGGGTGAGTGTTTTTATCTTTTTCAAAGAACCGTACGTTAGCTTCCTGTAACGAGAGATCTGTTGTTACCCAAGTAAATATGAACATAAACAGTTTATTTTAAAAGTTCTTTATTTGAATCTAATGTCAGAGAAAGAAGTAATATAGCTATTATTAGCTCTCATCGGCCTAGAGAGTAGTTAACATTTGTAGCTAGGAGATTTCTGATCTGGTAAACCAGCCTGTAATGTTAACCTTCGCCAACCGTTTGTAAGATTTTATTAATTTCTAAGATGATGTGTAAAATATCTCGCTGGAGAAAGCACGACCGTGGTAAGTGAGGCAGATAATTAAGTATAACAGTTTAACTGAATGCTGTCATTAGCATTGGCTAATGGGAGATACACTTAAATTTAAGCTAGCGTTACATTTACAGCGTTTATTCATTGATGTTTTTTAAGGTTGTTTATATTAATATTCAGAAAATTAGAAGGTTTGGAATGTTCTTGTTTTAGTTTTTTGGAAAATGTACTGATGTAAGTGAAAAATTAGAAATGAAACAACTGTTTACACTTCGTACCTTTCGTTGATGGAAGATAATTTATAACATAATGTGACGAGCGCTGTTTGAGGGGCCCCCCGGGGAATTTTAGCTTGGGGCCCCAATAGACTTTAGAATCGCCACTGTGTGTCGGAAACGTGGGTATTTTGTATCATGCAGGATAATCAACAGCGGTACAGAACATTTAGTTGTAACCTCGATTCAGTCACGATCCCAACATTTCACAGAAGCAGTAGTATTTCTTTAAGGGTTGTTGATGCACAGTGAAGAGTACCAGTCAGTAATGTGGTTTTAACAGACTGGTCACTGAAACTAAAACTTCCTGCTTCCTAAACCAGGCGGTGACTGTTTGTCAGGGCTCTCAAATGTGCTGTTGAGGCATCAAGACGCTGGAGATGTGCATCACAGGAAGCTGCACAGCAAACTGATGCCCCTCAACGCACAGTAAGTGCAATGCAGAGATAATGACAGGAACAGTTATCATGTTCCATACATCACCTTGTCCATGCTAATGCAGATATTTTACAAAACGGAAAATGTCCTTGTTTGGTGGATTGTTGATCCTGGACTTTATCGCCACCTACTGGCCCAGCATGCTTGTTTGAGTGTTTGTAGTCTTGTTGCTCTCGTCGTGACAGAGATACCATCAGAGATATTAAGGAAAACTAAATTTGTGTGGAAGGAGATTTCTATTTTTAATGGAGGGGAAATATCCGATCAAAAAATAGGCCATGTACTAATTTTAGAGGTCCACTAACAGGCCAGTTTGCCTGAAAGTGGAAATAGAAATGCATTTATAGACTGTGTTTACTCGGGTGTTGTTTTGGGTGTGAAGCTGACAACAGCATCGGGGCTTTGCTCTTCTTCTTGGGGCTGGATTTGTGAGTAGAGAGCATCTCTGTTGTTGGGGAGTTGGAGCTTTAGAGAATATCATCCTCCTCTATTGGTTGAGCTGAGATGTTCTCGTACACTTGACCAGGGCTTATCTGATGAAGAGACAAGAGAAACATTTTTATTTAATATTTCTGTGTATTTAAAATTCTCTTAATGAAATTAAAAGATTCCAAATGGAGGTCAAATGAATGGGAGGGTTCAATATAGCTGCATTTGCCTGGAATAACTCTTGATGTATATAAAATTAAAAACTGAATTGTACTGAGAAACTAAACATGATTTATGTACAGTATTGTAAAATATAACATTCATGGAACATATGGGACAATGCATCTCTGTCTCATTAGAACAAAGGTTGAAGCTGCTGTTTGGACTCAGTTGAACTCTCTGAATAGATGAGGACGTTTGTCTAATGGAAGAAACTGTTAAAACTCTCTGCTTTACCTCCTCCAAGTTGAAGGAGGTTTCAGTTCTAGGAGACTGGATGGAAGTCATCTTTCTTCTAGAGAGTGAAATGAAGAGGTGAAGCCAGGTTAGTGTGGAAGAGAATGTGAAAGTCATTGCTTTGAAGCAGAGCACAGTGATGCTCACCTAATCCACAAGAAGATGGAGGTGGGTATTACAACCAGGAGAACAACAACGATTCCTATGACTGCTTGAGTCCATTTTCTTCTTCTGTGGACAGTGAGCATCTTTTGATGAGAGCTCTTTTGGAGCATTTAACCTTGCAGGAGTAGTTTCCTGCATGTTCACTGCTGACGGGGTCTAGAACCAGGTACTTGCTTTGTGTTTTTGTCAGATTCAGAGGTTGATTGTTCAGTACCAAATGTAGTTCATGTTGTCCGTCAGAGGACAACTGGTTCTGCAGCTCAGCGTGACTCTCTGCCCCTCGGTCACCTCCTCCTCAGAAGGACTAAACCTCACTCTCAGATCTGAAAGATGAGATTGGTCAGTTGATAAAGACGTTCCTGAACAAGTGTCTTCGAAAACAACCCAAATAAGCAAGAAGGGTAAATGGAATTAGTTTGTTGAATTAGTTGCCTTATTATTATCGATAGTAACTCTCTATAGAAAGTATGCAGGTATTTAATCTAAATACTGTACCTACCTGTGACGACCAAAGTCACCCCAGGAACAGCCGGCCATCTCCCTGCATCACTTCCTATTCTGAATATGTATTCTGCTGAGTCATTCTTGTTCAGTTCATTGATAGTCAGGATGTGGCGGTTCATCACTCATGAAACTTAATACGATCTGTATTCGTTATCAGCTCTTCACCAGCCGCCATATCACTTCTCCTGTTCTTATACCACAATTTAGACTTCGACTGCTGGTATAAGGATCCGAGTATTCACTGGAGATGTTCACTGAGGAACCTTGCAGAGCACAGATCCTCCTGTTGACATAATTCACTCTGGAGCAGTGTGGATCCTCAATACCTGAAACAGAGATTTTAAACAAATCATCAAACAGTTTATCTTTCTCCCTTTTACAGGCTCGTGACTCAAATCTTTTATGAATTATAACAGACCACAAACGGGCTCATACTCACAAACTTCATCTGAGAACAAGTGCTCTACAGCACAGGAGTAAGAGTCAGGAGAGAAGCTGGAAACTGGTTGTGGTGCCGGCTCCAATCGTCTGTTTTTGTACCATGTGATGGTTTGAGCTTCAGTCTGTGGACAGCTGGTGTTACAGGCCGGTTTGAAATACCACCAGACTTCAGTCTTTTGAACATGTACTTGTACTTCTGTTGGGAGAGAATAAAAAAACAAACTGCTTCTCACCACTTCATCTCTGCCACGTTAATCGAGATGGGCTAATAACTTGAGTGACCAAATAGTTACTGGATAATCCCTGCCACGTAATGATGAGTGAAAATCCATCCATGCTTTCTTTAGTTAATTTGTACACACACACACACACACACACACACACACACACACACACACACACACACACACACACACACACACACACACACACACACACGTTTCCATTCTTGACCAATTCATGCCTAACCTTAACCCAACCAGAACTCATATCTCATGGTCCCTAACCAGGACCTCAGTATGACCGGGCTTCAACGTGGAAGGTAACTAACGATCTCTGGTGAAACGCTGTAGATCTTTTAAATTGTGAAAACATTATTTAAAGGATTCAGACGTATGGGGTTGGGAGTGTGTTTGCATGTAATTATTTGTGAAACTTCACCTCTGGGATATGTGATGGAGCACGGCTCATCTTCTGGTCTCTGCTGATTTGAGCACATTCTGCCTTTAGCATAGGTCACAGTGAAGCAGGCTGATGTGAGAGAAGCTGGACAAAAGAAGAACGACATTCTGTGGTGAACAGTGTTTCACAAGCTTTACAATTCAAGGCAACAGGATACGGAGCCACATGTTGTCACTCACCCACTGAGACTTCAGGGGCTCTGAGATGCTCGTAGCCTTTGAGAGCACAGGAGTATGTGACTGATTCCTCGCTGCTGATTAGCTCCTGGTACCAAGGAGACGAGTCCTGATAGAGAAACTCTGTGTTCTTGTACCAGATATAGACCACAGGGCTTTCAGTCAGAGGACAACTGCTGCTGCACATCAGTGACACTGTCTTTTCTCCTGTGGCAGGAAAACCTTCACCTGCAGGTCTGAGAGGATGTTGAATAAAACAAAAATTAATGACACTGATGTTATTTTGCAGTATAATTAATAATAAATAACTGAACCACTGTACCTGCAACAAGGAGCTGAATTTCTCCCCCTGGCATTTATTTCGTTTGTCATTAACGTCACTACAACAGTAAGTGTTTTTATCACTCTCTCTCAGATCATTGATCGTAATAGTGAAGTTGCTCTCTTCAGATATGTTCACACGTTTTCCATCTGCAAAGATCTGATCTGAACCTTCTTGTTGCCCTCCCAGGGAACAGTGAACCATTTCATGCTTGATTTGGGACGTTGAGCTGAGCAGTGTAGATCCACTGATGAACCTTTTAAGGCACAGATGCTGTTTGCTCCAACCCCTTTAACAGAAAAGCATTTTTATAGTTCTTAACTTCTAGTAGAAACATTTTTTTCTTCAAATCAATCTACAATTGACTAAGATGCTGATAAACATTTTAATTTCTTACGGTTCAGTTCCGATTCACAGTTAGTATTGTAGAAATAAACGGTCATTCATACCTGAGATGTACAGGAACAAACCCATGAACACACATTCAGCTCCTGCCGACAACATGGCCAGTGTTGTCTTCAGCTTCTCAACAGAAAGTATGACTTGAAATGAATGGTAAAAATCTATCACAGAGAAATAGACTGAAGTCAGAATGGTCTGTTTGTCTGTGTGAGACGGTTTATCAGATCTCAACTTCTAAGAAATCGCTTCCTCATTATTCTTAGTTTAAAAAAAGAGCTCTATACATTTCCTGTGTTATGTGACTCGCCTGCTAACGTGTTAGATTGTGTAACTGTGGCTTCTAGATACTGACAGTAACGTCAGTAAAGCTTTGCCTTGCAGCAATGTTCTCACAACTTAAACACCATCTACATGACTTCCCACGCCGTAACCACAAACTCATGAATTTAATTTGTAAGCAGCAATAGTCTCTTATTAATCATGGAAGTGTTGTTGGGACCTGGTATTTGTGAACTACAGTTCGGCCTACATGTTTCATCAAAGCCTGACGACGTGTTTCTTTGTTCGGGAGACAAAGCAGAGCTTCCAGAACTCAGTCTCCCAGGGTGCTTCAACGTCACACAGAGGTATCGTTAAACTGACCCTCTCAACCACTATTGGACGCTCATGGCCCCATGACCCCTGAAGTCACCAGGCCAATATAAGCCAAGTCCCCTCTCTCTCCGTCCTCTTTCGAGGAGCTCACCTCTCTTTCTGCTCAACTTCAATGGAGGAGAGGTGCAGCTTTCCACTCACCCAGCGAGGGAAACTTCCTCCCTACCCAAGCTCTACCAACCTTCAAGCAGGCCTGCCTGGAGCAGACTGCTAAAACCTTCCAAAAGGCAGCAATGCGAGAGCCTGCTTAAGAACTTCAGCACAAGAGCTGCATCGCACAGCAGAACCACAAAAACAGGAAGCACAATCCAGCAAGACAACTTCACTGAGTCTTTGGCTAGGCAAAGACTGTTTATTCTATTCCCTGTGATGTTTATAAGTTTGATTTGTGTTGCTTTGATATTTTGGTTATAAGTTATTTAAAAGTTAATGTTAGTTGTGTTATGCTCTTCACAGTCTTTATTTGCATGCAACTAGCTACTCTCTCTAACCTGGCACCAAAACACACACACATCTCCCCACACATCTCTCTAACCCCCGCCACATGTCGTAAACATACCAGAGGTGATGGTTTATTGCCTTCATAGTGGCCAGCCGCCATTTTGAAAGCATACTCACTCACACAGACACACACGCACACTCACATACACACCTTTATATAGTAAGTACACCTTTAGTAGTTTGGGTTTTTATACTTATAATAAATGTTTTCTTTAACAAATGTTGTTTACATTAACCCTTGTGTTGTTCCTGGGTCTAATGGACCCAGAGTGTGTGTGTGTGTGTGTGTGTGTGTGTGTGTGTGTGTGTGTGTGTGTGTGTGTGTGTGTGTGTGGTGTGTGTGTGAGTGCGTGCGTGTGATCATATGCAAGCCCTGGCCGGTCAGGGTGACCCAAGGATTGTCATTATCCAATTCTCCTGGGGTAATTGAGACCAATGGATTGTCATGGGAGGGGTCATTTAGACCCCCAGAGGGGGCGCTGTGGTGCTCTGCGGGGGTAATTTAGACCCACACCTTATTCCAATTGATAATCAAGGGGGGGTACATTAGACCCATATATAAGTCTCAGTGTGTCACTCTCTCACGGACCATGGCAAGATGTCGCGTCAGGAGCGTTTCACCAGAGAACAGGTTCTCCAACGGCTATTCTCCCAGCAACCATCCTCTGAACCCGAAGAGGACGCGAAAGAGCCAGACCGAGAAGCGGACGGACAACGAGATGGAGAAGCAGACCGAGAAGCAGACCGAGAAGCAGACAGAAAAGCAGACAGAGAGGACGGAGACGGAGACGGAGACGGAGACAACGGCGATAGCGAAGAAGACCAAGACGACGACGGTGATGAAGACTACGACCCAGTGGGTGATGCCTCTGCAGATTCGTCATCCTTGGAAGAAGAAGAAGAAGAAGGAGGACAAGACAGCGGCGACACCACCACCACCACCGGACACGTGGAAAGAGAGACCTTCCCCTCAAGAAACGGGGAAATAACATGGTCCTCGAGGGCGTACGGCCGAGAAGAGGGCCACTGCTCCTCCTCCTCCTCCTCCTCCTCCTCCTCCTCCTCCTCCTCCTCTGCTGTGGCTCAAAGCGGGGTCCTCCGGGGCCCCACGATCCACGCGACGTCCCGCACCGGTGACCTTGCCTCGACGTTCCACCTGTTCATCACACCGACGGTAGAGAACATCATCCTGGAGATGACGAATCGGGAGGGTCGTAGAAAATACGGTGACGAATGGAAAGGGATGGACGAGACCGACCTGCACGCCTACGTAGGGCTGCTGATCTTAGTGGGCGTGTACAGGTCCCGGGGCGAGGCCGCCGCCAGCCTGTGGGACGCAGAGAGCGGCCGGGCGATATTTCGTGCCACGATCGCCCTAAAACTCTTCCACACGTACTCCAGGCTGCTGCGCTTCGACGACCGCGAGACAAGACGCACAAGACGAGCCACGGACAAATTGGCGGCCGTGCGAGAGGTCTGGGACACGTGGGTGTCGCGGCTACCGCACCTCTACAACCCGGGGCCCGAAGTGACCGTGGACGAGCAACTGGTTCCGTTCAGAGGTTAGTCTTTTTTAAATTATATATTATGTATGTTATGTTATGTTATGTTATGTTATGTTATGTTATGTTATGTTATGTTATGTTATGTTATGTTATGTTATGTTATGTTATGTAGATAGCGGCTGCTAGTCCTCGTCCTCATCTCATCTCCTCTCATCTCTTCTCCTCCGGTTTTTCTCTCTAGGCCGGTGTCCATTCCGTCAGTACATGCCCCAGCAAGCCGGCAAAATACGGGATCAAGTCGTGGGTGGCCTGCGATGCGAAATCAAGCTACGCTTGGAAGATACAAGTGTACACCGGAAAGCTGAGCGGCGGACGCCCAGAACGGAACCAGGGGTTGCGGGTAGTGCTCGATGTAACGGAGGGACTGCACGGTCGTAACGTCACGTGCGACAATTACTTCACCTCCTACCAACTCGCGCGGCAGCTCCTGGAGAGGAAGCTCACCGTGGTCGGCACTGTTCGGAAGAACAAGCCGGAGATCCCGACCGGGCTGCTCGCGGTCAGGGGAAGAGAGGTGTTCTCATCCAAGTTCGTATTCACGCCCACTGCCACTCTTGTGTCCTACATCCCAAAGAAAAACAGGAATGTGGTGCTCCTGAGCACACGGCACCCTGAGGCCGACATCAGCGACCGCGAGGACAGGAAACCGGTCATCGTCCTGGACTACAACCGCAACAAAGGTGGCGTGGACAACCTAGACAACGGAACGTACAGCTGCAGGAGGATGGCCGCACGCTGGCCCCTGGTCATAATTCACAACATTCTCGATGTCTCTTCCTACAACGCCTTCGTGATATGGAGAGAGATCAACCCAGACTGGATGCTGGGCAAGCGGAACAAGCGAAGGGTGTTCCTGGAGCAGCTGGGAAAGGCTCTGGTGACTCCGTTCATCGCACGAAGGGAGCGCTTCCCCCGCACGGACGCGTCTGCCGCGGTTGTGAAGGCTGTAAAAGCCGCCGCCTCTGCCGCACAGAGAGCTGTTGACTACGACGCTCGACCCGATTGTCCGGCCTCCTCCATACCCCTAGCAGCAGCCCCGCTCAGGGCGAGTAAGAGGAAGAGGTGTCAGATATGCCCCAGGAAAAGGACTGTAAAACTCACACCATGTGCCGCGGGTGTAACAAATACATCTGCAAGGGCTGCTCACATGTCTATTGCGCCACGTGTGCACCCTAATATGGGGGGGGGGGGGGGCTATGTGAGGGAGCCAAAAGCCGGGGGAAGCAGGGACAACACAAGGGTTAATGTTGCATAAGTGTGAATTTTGCCAACCCCTAAACCAGAGGTACTAAAAGGCGGATCACGGTCCGAGTCCGGACCCAGAAGCCGTCCCATACGGACCGGACCTAAAGCCAAAACAGAAGGTTATGATTTAAAACCGGACGGGGCGCTTCTATTTGTAACCGGCGCAGCTTTTGTAGTCTTTACGGTAGTGGTTTAGCGGATGAGGAAACGCACAGACCAATTACATGCGAGTTAAGCCATCCCACGTGATACTACTCAGCCAATCAAGTCTGTGCATTCCAGGCGGTAAACATTGAGACTCTACAGTGCAGACAGATGAGAGAGTTAGAGGAGGAGTGAGTCGGAGAAAGGGAGAGAAACAGGAGTGAGACGGACAAAGGGAGAGAAACAGAGGAGTGAGACGGAGAAAGGGAGAGAAAGTAAAAAATAGTTGTGAGATTTGAAAAAATGTATTGATGTAAATTGTCTTCTGCGGCACTTTATCTGTCTCCTCTCTAACAGTTACTCTTTTCTCTTCCCTCACTTGTTTGTGTACAGGGTGATGGTGACCAGTGTCCTGGCAGACAGACATCCAGGCGAGCTGCACATCTTCAGGAACTACAACCCTCCCTCCGTCCGCAGAGAGCCCCCATACACCACCACTGCCACATTCCAACCAATCACCATCCCACAAGGTAATCCAGAGTTACCACTGTGTGTGTTGGCCTTAGACCAGTGCAGAATAATGGAGTGCATTAAAACTACCACTGGATGGCGGCAAATCTTACCTTTGATGACTTTAAATCTCAATAGTAAAAACAAAGAAAAAAGAAAAGAAGCTCTGTGTGAATGTGAGTTTGTGTGTCACTG
>VCHM03000348.1:0-17744 GCA_006182925.3 Reinhardtius hippoglossoides
AACTCCAGCATAGAGAGGCTGAGTGAATGTGGTCTGGACTCTGTGGAGGAGAGTCATGGTGTCAGAGACGCTGTAGAAGGACAGAACACCTGCACTGTGATCCAGGTCCACTCCTACTGTGGAGGACAGAGGACCTGACACTGGAGTGTAGATGCTGTTGTAATGAAAGATATATCTGTTTACATAACAATATAATGACCAAGATTTATCATTTAATCCAAATCCACTTTCAAGTGAGTCTCCTGCTCTGCTGATATTCTTGTATGTGACTGCTACTTCAACTCCTCCTTTCCCCCCCACCTCCACCTCCCAGTAACAACGTCCAGTCAGACTCTCTCTACTCAGGACCTGAGGATAAACAGTGAATCTGTCTGGGTGATTAGAATAAGACTGTTTTTTACTCGTACATGTTACTTTTCTGTTTCCCTCAGATAATAACAGATATTTGTTTGCTGTGTTTGGATCCAGTGTGATTTCCTGTGGATATCTTAAGAAGTCAGCTCTGGTCTCTGGCTCTGGTTGTGGCAGTAAAACATCCACTTGAGACACAATCTGTAAAATCTCTCTGTCTCTGTTCCATCACTTGACAACTGTAAATCTGTTCCTCCTCAGAATTCCTGTAGTCGACCTCTGACCTTGACACAGCTGCTGTCACGTCCTCAAAGTTTCCTCAGAGGACGGATCCTGAGCTGGATGAGTGTGTAGATTCACTGAGTGGTGACAGTGAGGGGTAGTTGTGTAGAAACTGGGTGTGATCCTCTGTGTCTGAGAGCTGCTTCAGTTCATGGTCTCTCCTCTTCAGCTCAGTGATCTCCTGCTCCAGTCTCTCCTGAAGCTCTCTGACTCGACTCACTTCAGTTTGCTGCTGGGATCTGATCTGCTGCTTCACATCAGAGCTTCTTTTCCTCAGCAGACGGATCAGCTCAGTGAAGATCTTCTCACTGTCCTCCACTGCTTTATCAGCAGAGCCATTGACGGCCTCCTCCTCCTGTTGAAGCAGCTTCACATCTTTCTCTGTGTCCTGGACTCTCTGCTGGATTGTTTGTCTCCTCAGCCCGAGCTCTCTCTGCCTCTCAGTCCTTTCTGCTGCAGCTGACACTGTGTCGTGGTCTTTATGTTCCTCCACAGAGCAGAGATAACAGATACACTGCTGATCAGTGCGGCAGAACATCTTCATCACCTCGTCGTGACGAGAGCAGATGTTCTCCTGGAGCTTCTCCGAGGGCTCCACCAGCTTGTGCTTCTTCAATGGAGCTGACTGAAGATGAGGCTGGAGGTGTTTTTCACAATAAGAGGCCAAACAAACCAAACAGGACTTGAGAGCTTTCAGTTTCTCCCAGTGCAGACATCACAGGCCACATCTTCAGGTCCAGCATAGCAGTGATCAGCAGGAGCAGCTTGGAGTCCAGTCTTCTTCAGCTCCTCCACTAAATCAGCTAACATGGTGCTTTTCACCAGGACAGGCCTCGGTGTGAAGGTCTGTCTACACTGAGGGCAGCTGTAGCTTCCTCTCTCCTCCCCATTGTCCCAGTGGGTGTTAATACAGCTCTTACAGTAGCTGTGTCCACAGCCAGTAGTCACCGGATCCTTCAGTGGATCCTGACAGATCGAACAGCAGAACATTTCCTGCTCCAGTTGATTTTCTTGCTGCGCCATTTCATTCCTCAGTGACGATGACCAATGACAGATGAGTTTCACTGTGTTAGTTTGAGCTCCGGTCTGTGTCTCTGCAGTGAATGAGGTCTGTCAGCTCTGACACTTCAGCCTTGTTGGTTCCACCCATCCTTTAAATGTACATGTGATGGGAAGAGAATGAGGAAATATATGGACAGAATAGAACTGGGTGTGTACGAAGACGGAGGCTTATCAAGCTTTTGCAGATTCTAGTAAGAGGAGCAGCACTTTACCAAATAGAACTGGGTGTGTACGAAGACGGAGGCTTATCAAGCTTCTGCAGATTCCAGTAAGAGCAGCACTTTACAAAAAAAATTGGTAAACAACTCTGGGTTTGTTGATGACTTTGTTCCTCATTTTATTTACATTTGACTTTTTATTAGTTAAAACATTGATAAAGTAGAATGGTCCTCAGTAGAGCCCCTCCTCATCTGGAAATATGCATTCCCTGGGAAAAGTTTTCAAAATATCGAACTGTTGAAAAATCCTGGATCTGCCCCTTGAACCAACAAATCCACAAACAAACAAACAAGCCAAACAAACCAACTAATCAATAAACCAACAAACAAACCAAGTGACTGACCGACAGGGGCGACAACACAACATCCTTTAACTATGATAGAGAGGGTTAAACTTTAATTCAACTATTAAAACTGCAGTATCGTATTTTCCTCTGTATACACGCTGCTGTGTGTGTGAATGGGTGGATGACCATATTGTACTGTAAAGAGCTTTGAGTGGTCGTCAAGTCTAGAAAAGCGCTACAGAAATAATGACCATTTAAACGTTCACAATGTCCCTACTACAGCTTCACACCATGAATCCTGATGCATTGCACCTTTTATTTTAACTATAATCTTATGTGACAGCATCAATAAATTGTTGTGAACTAAAAGTTGTAACAATACACAACTTTCTGTGCGAGTGAACCAGAAACAACGAGCTGAAACTCAGTGTAAGACTCAGTAAGGCCGAGAGAAGCAGTTTCAGACGTTACTTCTCTCGAGGTTCATCTCTACTAGTGACACAATTCACACATTTATCATTGTATACAATCCTGTGAAATATACATGTTTGCTGTTTTCAGGAAATGTCATTCCTGGTTAGACATGGGGTTTGTTGGAAACAAAATGGACCCTGTGTCAAGTCTTCATTTGAAGTATTCAACGGAAATTTGGGCTTAAAGCTTACAAGACCTACTGGATGTTGGTCACCTGCTTCACTACAGTCTATTTATTAGCTTTTTTATCATATCCCATCATCTGCTTCCACAGATAAAAAAATGACTCTTTATTAGATTCAAATTTAGTTCTGTTTTTGGTCTCTACCATTTCCTGAAGGATATGATGCATCTGGCTGGTCTCTGATGGAGTTTGTCGGGAATTTTCTGAACACTGATCAATATAATTTAAATGTGTTATTAAGGCAATCTTTGGATTTAGAGCTTTTGAATGTTTATTCAAGAAAAACAACGTGCGGAGGAGAAGAGCTGAAGCTGGAGCGCAGGAGATCCAAGCACCAACGGGATACATTTGAGTGCGAGTGCAGGGTTTTGATAAAGAGCATTGTGAAATTTGTTGTGAAATCAATAAGTCTCGATCTCAAACTGAAAGACCACGCTCATAAATACAGAGAAGAAGAAAAAACACATTAGGCAACATTATTCTTTATTCAAACTTTCAGTTCGTTCACACATTTCATCAGTAAAGTCTGTTCAGTGACTCTTGTTCAGTGAGTTCATGGACACACAATCAGTTGGTTTCACCTCCGTGTGGAAAAGAAAAGAACCAATAATCATCTCATTGATGAGGATCAGGATCAACACAGGTTCTAAAACATCACACAACCTGATTTATACTTTGATTTAGAAAACAACAGCAACATTAGTTCTTTCAAACACATTCATGTCAGTGTAATTATAGATTTCTGTCTTTACAAAGTGAGAACTGAATATGTGTGATAAAGGAAGGTCAGTGTTTGATTGACAGCTGATCTCTGTGGAGCAGAAACGTCACCACGACGAACTTTGATCAACAAACATGGAAACAAAAGAAGTTAAAGATTTAAACACAGAATCTAAATCACTGCTTTTAATGACTCGAGTCTATTTGAGTTAACAGAACTCAGCTGTGGCTCCATAATGATAAACCCAACTCCAGCATAGAGAGGCTGAGTGAATGTGGTCTGGACTCTGTGGAGGAGAGTCATGGTGTCAGAGACGCTGTAGAAGGACAGAACACCTGCACTGTGATCCAGGTACACTCCTACTCTGGAGGACAGAGGACCTGACACTGGAGTGTCGATGCTGTTGTAATAAAGATATAACTGTTTCCATACAATATAATGACCAAGATTATCATTTTCCAATCTACATTCACTGCTCCTGCTCTGCTGATATTCTTGTATGTGACTGCTACATCAACTCTCCTCCCCCCCCCACCTCACCTCCCAGTAACAACGTCCAGTCAGACTCTCTCTACTCAGGACCTGAGGACAACAGTGAATCTGTCTGGGTGATAGAATAAGACTGTCTTCACTCATACATGTTACTTTTCTGTTTCCCTCAGATAATAACAGATATCTGTATGCTGTGTTTGGATCCAGTGTGATTTCCTGTGAATATCTTAAGAAGTCAGCTCTGGTCTCTGGCTCTGGTTGTGGCAGTAAAACATCCACTTGAGACACAATCTGTAAAATCTTGCTCTGGCTCTGAGCCTGTGTCGTTGTGGCAAGGTCAACATCCACTTGAGACACATCTGTAATCTGTGTCTCTGTCTCTCTCAGAATGTCCTGTAGTCGACCTCTGACCTTGACACAGCTGCTGTCACGTCCTCAAAGTTCCTCAGAGGACGGATCCTGAAGCTGGATGAGTGTGTAGATTCACTGAGTGGTGACAGTGAGGGGTAGTTGTGTAGAAACTGGGTGTGATCCTCTGTGTCTGAGAGCTGCTTCAGTTCATGGTCTCTCCTCTTCAGCTCAGTGATCTCCTGCTCCAGTCTCTCCTGAAGCTCTCTGACTCGACTCACTTCAGTTTGCTGCTGGGATCTGATCTGCTGCTTCACATCAGAGCTTCTTTTCTCAGCAGACGGATCAGCTCAGTGAAGATCTTCTCACTGTCCTCCACTGCTTTATCAGCAGAGCCATTGACGGCCTCTCCTCCTGTTGAAGCAGCTTCACATCTTTCTCTCGTGTCCTGGACTCTCTGCTGGATTGTTTGTCTCCTCAGCCCGAGCTCTCTCTGCCTCTCAGTCCTTTCTGCTGCAGCTGACACTGTGTCGTGGTCTTTATGTTCCTCCACAGAGCAGAGATAACAGATACACTGCTGATCAGTGCGGCAGAACATCTTCATCACCTCGTCGTGACGAGAGCAGATGTTCTCCTGGAGCTTCTCCGAGGGCTCCACCAGCTTGTGCTTCTTCAATGGAGCTGACTGAAGATGAGGCTGGAGGTGTTTTTTCACAATAAGAGGCCAAACAACCAAACAGGACTTGAGAGCTTTCAGTTTCTCCCAGTGCAGACATCACAGGCCACATCTTCAGGTCCAGCATAGCAGTGATCAGCAGGAGCAGCTTGGAGTCCAGTCTTCTTCAGCTCCTCCACTAAATCAGCTAACATGGTGTTTTCCCCCAGGACAGGCCTCGGTGTGAAGGTCTGTCTACACTGAGGGCAGCTGTAGCTTCCTCTCTCCTCCCATTGTCCCAGTGGGTGTTAATACAGCTCTTACAGTAGCTGTGTCCACAGCCAGCAGTCACCGGATCCTTCAGTGGATCCTGACAGATCGAACAGCAGAATCTTTTCTGCTCCAGCTGAACTCCTCTCTGCGCCATTTCATTCCTCAGTGACGATGACCAATGACAGATGAGTTTCACTGTGTTAGTTTGAGCTCCGGTCTGTGTCTCTGCAGTGAATGAGGTCTGTCAGCTCTGACACTTCAGCCTTGTTGGTTCCACCCACCTTTGAAATGTACATGTGATGGGAAGAGAATGAGGAAATATATAGACAGAATAGAACTGGGTGTGTACGAAGACGGAGCTTATCAAGCTTTTGCAGATTCTAGTAAGAGGAGCAGCACTTTACCAAATAGAACTGGGTGTGTACGAAGACGGAGGCTTATCAAGCTTTGCAGATTCCAGTAAGAGCAGCACTTTACAAAAAAAAATTGGTAAACAACTCTGGGTTTGTTGATGACTTTGTTCCTCATTTTATTTACATTTGACTTTTTATTAGTTAAAACATTGATAAAGTAGAATGGTCCTCAGTAGAGCCCCTCCTCATCTGGAAATATGCATTCCCTGGGAAATTTTCAAAATATCGAACTGTTGAAAAATCCTGGATCTGCCCCTTGAACCAACAAATCCACAAACAAACAACAAGCCAAACAAACCAACTAATCAATAAACCAACAAACAAACCAAGTGACTGACCGACAGGGGCGACAACACAACATCCTTTAACTATGATAGAGAGGGTTAAACTTTAATTCAACTATTAAAACTGCAGTATCGTATTTTCCTCTGTATACACGCTGCTGTGTGTGTGAATGGGTGGATGACCATATTGTACTGTAAAGAGCTTTGAGTGGTCGTCAAGTCTAGAAAAGCGCTACAGAAATAATGACCATTTAAACGTTCACAATGTCCCTACTACAGCTTCACACCATGAATCCTGATGCATTGCACCTTTTATTTTAACTATAATCTTATGTGACAGCATCAATAAATTGTTGTGAACTAAAAGTTGTAACAATACACAACTTTCTGTGCGAGTGAACCAGAAACAACGAGCTGAAACTCAGTGTAAGACTCAGTCAGGCCGAGAGAAGCAGTTTCAGACGTTACTTCTCTCGAGGTTCATCTCTACTAGTGACACAATTCACACATTTATCATTGTATACAATCCTGTGAAATATACATGTTTGCTGTTTTCAGGAAATGTCATTCCTGGTTAGACATGGGGTTTGTTGGAAACAAAATGGACCCTGTGTCAAGTCTTCATTTGAAGTATTCAACGGAAATTTGGGCTTAAAGCTTACAAGACCTACTGGATGTTGGTCACCTGCTTCACTACAGTCTATTTATTAGCTTTTTTATCATATCCCATCATCTGCTTCCACAGATAAAAAAATGACTCTTTATTAGATTCAAATTTAGTTCTGTTTTTGGTTGTTGTATCTTTGGAGCAGAGGTGATGAAGCTGATGATGATGAAGGAATCTTCGCGGACACTGTTCTTACTTGTATAACAAAGTTTATTACACAGAAGTTACAGGTCAGGACGGGCACCGGTCAGCCCGGAGATCTTCTCAGCCAATTCAGAAGTCTACCCTGCCGGTCTCGGACAAGTGTTCATATAGAGAAATTGTTTACGCCCAAAAGAGAGATAAAATAACGTCACACATAGGGGGGCTCTGAGTAGGAACATGCTTCGTACATAAAGATGGAAACCCCCCCATCTAACAGGTCAAAGAGCATTCTCAGAGAGAGAGAGAGGTAACAATTAACACCTGGAGATAAGAATTTAGGGAGTCTTAGAATCCAGACTCGAGGGGCTCCAGCTCTAAGCCTGTCACTATGTTTTATAGACAAAATCCGGAGACCAGGGCCTCCTAACTTAAATGTGTCACAGCCATATATGTTATCTATATTAGCTGAATATACCACATATTCCCCCCTTCGAGATTTGTGAAGTCTCGAAAGAATAAAAGAATAAAACATACAGGTGTATAATCATGACAAAAATAACAATCCGTCCTGTAACATAATTTTAACAATAAAGCAACTGTATGGAGTATAGAAGTGAAAGTGAAAAACCCGTCAGGCAGCTATCTTTCTTGAAATATCCATCAAACAATCTAGACGGGAAAATTCTCTCACGGCCCCTCTGCCTAGGCGACCATACATAGTACTCCATACCAATGAAATTAAGAATTTTTAGCAAATTGTGTAAGGAAATGACTTTAAGCAAATACATATGGAACCCTCAGCAAATTAAAACAAAACAATGTCCAAAGTCAGGCTGGTCGACCCATCGCACCTTCCAACGGACCTTTTCCTGCCTAGCCCCACTGTCCCTAAACGTCAAGAAAAGGAAAACATCTGAGGTCCCAGTATATTTACCCAAAAACATCATTTTCCAAGTGATTAACACAAAAAGAATATAGTTCAATTTTAATATTACTCATGCAATATATAAGAGAAGACATAAGAATGTATAACACTGCAGTTTCTCAGCAGCATTGATTCTCAGTTGTGGTATCGATGACGTATTGGATCTGGATGAAGTCCTTATTCAGAGTCCTTCAGTCCATTCGTATCGTCCATGTTTGAAGTGTTTGAATCCTTTCCATACATCGGAGTCCCTGAACAATCAACCACCCTCACTGTGGTCTTCCCCCAATATGTTCTAGAATGAAAGGAAAGAAAAGAAAACCAGTATCTTTTGCATACAAAACAGATAGAAATTACACATCAAATACAGATTAACCCTCTATAAGTAAATGTGAAATTATAAGTCACATTGTCCATTTCCCCTCTATAAACACACCACTAATATAATAAGAAACTACAAAATAACTAAGCAATATCGGAGGTAAATGTTAGGATTATAATAACATCAGATATTCAGAATGGATATGCATCCACCCTTATCCCTTCGTCCTCATCAAAGTCCGTGTCAGCACCATGTAATAATGGCATCTGAGTTTGATCACCGGGCATCACAACTCCAACCCATCTCAATATCATAACCTTCGCAAAGGTCAACAGCAGCGTACAAAAACAAAACATCGCACTCAACGCTAGAAGGAGTGCTGCCAAAATCTGAACTAACACTGCTCCTATTGGCCCTAATTTGTCTTGCAACCAAGCATTTGCAGACCATCCAGCATTTTCCGACGGGCCAAACGCATCTCTTATAAGCTTCAATGCACCGATGACACTAGTCATATTATCAGAACTATCAGGAATCAAAGTATAGCAAGCATCCCCAGTTAAGTTCAAAGCCACACATAGGCCACCTTGTTTGGCCAAAATATAGTCAAGAGCCATGTCATGTTTTAGCAACGTCAGTCTGTGGCTTTTCTGAGTATTTGACAAATATTCAAAACCTTTTATGGTTTCGTTTGCAAAACCCTGTAGGGTGTAGGTAATATTATCAATGTGATCTGCCAAGAATGCCACATTCCCAGGCAAACTTTGTTCCTGCACCCTTAAAGTTATATTCTGTCTGTGATGTGGTACATAAAAAGTTATTTTATACGAATTATTACTAGTTTTACGTTCATGTTTACCCAAGTCCATCATATATTGGTCACAATCTGATATCCCCATAAACATTCCTGGTCCATCATAAGTTTTATTTGAACAAAAACAGCTGTTAGCTCTCACTGATGTCACATCCATTATATCCGGGACCGCCGTTCTGATATCTTCATGCCGATCAAGTATATTTTCATATGGTAACTTCCTCAACCAAGAACAAGTAAATCTAGGCCTAAACAGATGTACTGACATAGCCATCACTATATCTTCTGCTGACTTCTGCTGATACAACAGCCACGATAGTGCATAACTTTGGCATATAGCGGTTAGTGGTTCTGGTATGGTCTCCAAAATTGAAGGCCATGAGCTCGGTGATGGGATTCTAACTACACATGGACCTTTCCAATTCGCAACCGATCTTACGGAATGAGTTAATTGCTGGAACCATAAGTTCCTACTTGCCCATGGGTCTGCAATTTGTAACACTGAAGGATCGAACCCAAACGCCTTCCATTTAGTGTCTCTCTTTTGTACTGTATGGTATTGATCAGTCATGTGTTCCAGTGTCTGATCAGAGTCAAAAACATCATTATCTGCGTCTGAAATAGTCCTCTGAGCTGTCACAGACGAATCAGTATAATCTTCTTTCACCATCTGTTCTCTAACTCCAACAATCTCATTACTACAGTTCACCCTAGGCTCTATCTTTATCATTAGCTTCTGGGTTACATTAACCGCATCCTTAAATGTCAAAGATGTCATTGCTGTTGTAGCATTCATCCCCCTCAAAGTCATAGCTAGAGTAGTAGCCTGAGTTGATGTACGAACACTCTTTAGTTGTTTCTGGAGCTAAAGTAGCAAACTTCATCTGTGTACTATTCACCCTTAGAGTGGTTACTGTGGTAAATTGTTCCTGAACCCCTTTAGTAACCGTGAAAACTCCAATAGGACTCAAATTTTTTATCATGAGTGTCACTTTACGAGTTATATGACCTTCTATCCAATAATTTTAATATGGAACAAATTTAAACTCCGTTTCTAAATAAGTACACATGTATTCCCCTTGGTCTTCCCATGTAACTTTACGCAGGACAAGTGAAAATCATCTTTAATTTTCAACCACCTCATATCATTATACAAAACATACTTCCTTTGATCACGAGGCACAATGTCAACTTCAGGACTTGTCAACAATACATCTTCACCACGACTATTTTCCCCTGTACACTGACATGGAAGCCGAACCTTGAAGCCAAATTTTGAATCTTGAATCTTGAATCTTGAACTGCTTCAACCCTGGTTCTAGTAACGGTTTGGTTTAACCCTTTTTCTAACTGGTCTTGGGCTCCTTTGTCTAACTGGATCCCTGAGTTGTCCTGCAGTGGAGTCACAGCCCTTTGATATCTCTGGCGCTTCGCAGGCAACTGAGATAGGTTCTGCTGTGTCTGGGACATGTTGAAAGACAATGTCACTCAATCTTCTTTCCTGTCCATTAACCGCAAAGTCATTTCTAGCATCATCAGAAATGTGCACAGAATCATCAACATTGTCCACATCATGGACAATCTCTCCTTCTGAGTTCTGACTCTGAGGATTTTCATGCATCTCTCTGTCTGGAGTATGTTCTTCCACATTGTCTTTTGGCTCTCTTGAGCCTTCAACATCTTGGTTCTGTAAGTGTGGTGCCTCTTCACTTGGTGCTTTGACACAATGTGATAAATGATACCACGTTGGAGACCCTTTAACCTGGACAGCGGTTCCAGTACTGCGAACCACTTCAAATGGTCCTTCACGGCGTTCGTTATACCACTTCCTTCTAAATACCTTCACGAACACCTTGTCTCCAGGTTGCACTGTGTTTCTTTTTTGTTCATCGAGCTTCTCCTGCACCTCCTCTTTTCTTTGCCTGTCAGAAACATATGTGGATATTCTTTTATGCAGATTAACCATATATGTAACATACGCTCTAGCCAGCATCCGCCTGACTGCAGGGTCATATCCTCCCATGCTTCCTTCTAGATCCCTTTGATCATTGTCATCTCCATAATTCACCCTTTTGATCCTAGTTCCCAAACTTGTCATTTTCTTCTTACTTTTGGAATTTGGATACATCGTTATAGTTGTTTCTGCTTGTCCCGTTTCTATTGTTCTGTCCTCCTCGTCTCTGATATGGTAGTTACCATCCTGACTGATCACTGGGAGCTGAGGATAGATTTTCTTAGACTTTGTCCCTTCCTCATAAGGTGGCGGTCTCTTTACTGGGTTCATATGTGAGTAAAATGGATTGATGTCTGACGACAGTTTTTCTGTTTGTTTTGTATTTTGTCCTTTTTCTTCTACGTCACGATCTCTCTTATCATTTGCGGCTTTGATCAGTTTCTGTCCCTCATTGTCAAACAACTGGAGAATGCCAAGCTCTATTTGTCTCTTTTCTTTGCGTTTTTCCCCCTTTTTGCCCTTCTTTTGTTCTGCCTTGTATGTGGACACAAGTACCTGCATTATTATAATTACATCTGGGTTAAGAGTCCCCTCTACTGGCCATGGTTGGTCAATTTCAGGCCAGCGTTTATGCCATTTTTCCGATATCCTTGCAATGTTCGCGATGCCTTTAACTAAAGGATTATTCTTCTGTACTACATCAACAGGAGTAATTACCTTTGGACTTTTAGTGGCCTTTTTCCACATCGTAACGGCTTCCTTATGTTCTCTTATTGTAAATCTTTAAAAAGTAATTGCTAAGATTTAAGCTACTTAAAGCTATTTAGATTACTTCTCCCCCTTAATTGATTTTTATTTTTATTTTTATTTATTTTAATATAAAAACCAATTAACCAATCAGTGAACCAATTAACGAATTAACAATTAACAATTAACAAATTAATCAATCAATCAAATCAATCAATCAATCAACAAATCAAATAACCAATCAGTAAATAATCAATCAATCAACAATAACAAATTAACCAATCAGTAAATTAATCAATCAATCAATTCATCCATTCATTCATGTATCAAAACCACTAATTCACCACAGCCAACAAAAATGAAATTGACTTGCCAACTCCAAAGGAATCAAAAGCTCATTAATGTAATAGCATAACCCAAAGTCCGCTTATAATATTCGACAAAAAGAGCACGCGCTCCCACAAGTGACTGACTGTCACCAAATGTGCTTCTTAGTTGCAGCAAGACAATCACCTAATTATCACCCAATATTCACCACAAATCATCAAACAGTCACAATATTGAATCTCCAACACAGCTCAGATCAGAACAAACCACGCACAAACAACAAAACTCACATCTGCAACTGATGTGTATGTAAACAGATGAATGTGCTATTATCAATATTTTGTGTATCAACAATAATGACTATAGATGAGAACACATACAAATATGTAAAATTCAGGTTTTTGCTAAAGAGTTTGTGCCTCAATCTGTGTGATGCACCGGCCAGTTGTCTTCTCATCTACCCTGCCTCAATTCCCACTCACCATAAATGGATAAGGGAAAAAGAAACAGGCAATGATTTAGTATCCTATATTCTGTATATATTTATATATTTAGTGTACTATTAGGTCCTTTTATCAGCATCATAAGCGATTCAGTATGATTTGCCCACATTTGCACACGTTATCTACCAGTACTTAGGTCAATAGATGTTTTTTCTCCTTTAAATACCAGTTATAATTATATATCATGCATCATTAATATACAATTTAGTTTATTTCACTCTAATAATATCTTTAAAGTTCTCAATGGTTTATTATTTATTCACGGCTGTATTAATAACTCGACAGTCCTTTCGTAAACTAATATATCTGTATGTCTCTCTGCTTGCACACAGCACATGTCACTTGACGTCGTACATGTGTTACTCCCAGTGAGGAAAAACAGATGTTATTCTTATTTATTACCAGCCCTTAGTGTAGATGTTCACACTCTTGATACCAGCATATTTGCATTCTCTAGTAAATGCAACCAATTTCTTCTCGTTATCCTCTTAAAACAAAATTCGAACTATCTCTCCATCTATCAAAATTATCATTATCCAGTATTTAAAGTCCAAAATATCAAATTAAACTCAATCTGTTCCCAAATTAAAACCCTACCTAAGCTTTGTAGAATTTAATGAAAACCAAATGAAACAAAAAGATCTTTTAGAACTACAAACATATCCAATCTAGCTGAATCAAACAAACAATATTACTTCCTAATACTGTCTGCACAATTTCGCTTTCCTACAAACAAACAACCAAATTGTCTTTTTTAGCTTAAACTAAACCCCATTAAAGAATTGGTTTTAAAACTTTATAACTTTGTCCCTGCGTCTCCTAAGAGGCTGTTAATCACAGAGGTGGGGCCTGGGAGTCTCTGCTCATGTCGCTTAACTCATGAAGATTACACTCCCCCTGCTCCCCCTTTCTGAATTCTTGCACAGGGAGCTGAGTTCACACACACACCATCAGTATGGCACAGGGAAGTGTGGGGGCGAGTGGAGGGAGGGAAAGGGAGACTAACATAATTCATTACGTCCTCTAAAAGAGGCTCATTGTTTTATTTAATACAGAAAGCAAAATATCTTTCCTTATAAGTTATCAAGTTTATTCTATTCAATCATCATTACGTCCTCTGGAAGAGGCTCATTGTTTTATTTAATACAGAAAGCAAAGTATCTTTCCTTATAAATTGTCAAGTTTATTCTATTCAATCATCACTACGTCCTCTGGAAGAGGCTCATTGTTTTATTTTTATTTTTTATTAACCTAACCCACATGTACCACCCCTGTTGCAGTTTATCACACACAGCTGAAACACAGTAGTGACCACGCTTCACACACCAACCACACACACACAGGATACTGCTGGGAGATGTCTCCCTGTTCATGACCACAACCAACAGCATGAACACACATTTCTCAAGGCACAATGAAAACACTGCAAATTCAACTCAAAACGCAAACAGCACTCTTCTTAAATTCCCAAAAACAAATCATTCATACCACACATTTATATAGCATGCTTTTCGCCGCGCACTTTTCTCTCTTATTCTCTTAAATTTATGCTACCTATGAGACGTAGATATCCGATGAGAGGCTGCTTCAGACACTGTTCGTCAACAATGTTCAGAGTGGGAACTGTCAATCGAATCTATAATTCTACAATCTCCAGTTTATTAGACTGACCTATTATATCAGGTTTTAACGGCCCATTCTATCTGTTCCTCTTCTTGGGAACTTTTTTTTTATTTGTCTATCCAGATTCTGCGGCGTCTTTCCCTGATCAGCTCTTTAATCCTATTTCTCTTTCCTTATTCCCTTATCACTGTTTACATTTATTTATTCAAATTTCCTGGATCCAGGATTATCCCAATTTTTCTCTTTTTAACTCAATTCCTGACTATGTCAAAACCAACTGTAACGCAGTGTCTAATCTACACATGTCTTACCGTTAAGAAGTTAAGGACCCAGTCTTCATTAATCTCGCGTGATGTTATTTAGCTCACCTTATCGTTACAATGAAGCTATTCTACACATACAATACATCTCTTGTATTGATCCTATTTCCTTTCTTCACTTTTTTATCTTCTCTTATAATAATCCCCCCTTTATTTATGTCGTATACTACACAAATAAAATCGAATTTAGCACGGAGCTTCACTTCAATCATCAACACAACATGACATGTCCATAAAAAAGAAAAGGTTCTTTACGGTGTGACCAGACAGCAGACACACAATAATCTCGCTGAACGAACCAGCGCCCAGAAAATTTGAGAAATTCTCACCGTGTGTGAAGGTGTGGAAGATGCCGCAGGCCTCAGCACGCGCTGTTCGTGACGCCAATTTGTTGTATCTTTGGAGCAGAGGTGATGAAGCTGATGATGATGAAGGAATCTTCGCGGACACTGTTCTTACTTGTATAACAAAGTTTATTACACAGAAGTTACAGGTCAGGACGGGCACCGGTCAGCCCGGAGATCTTCTCAGCCAATTCAGAAGTCTCCCCTGCCGGTCTCGGACAAGTGTTCATATAGAGAAATTGTTTACGCCCAAAAGAGAGATAAAATAACGTCACACATAGGGGGGCTCTGAGTAGGAACATGCTTCGTACATAAAGATGGAAACCCCCCCATCTAACAGGTCAAAGAGCATTCTCAGAGAGAGAGAGAGGTAACAATTAACACCTGGAGATAAGAATTTAGGGAGTCTTAGAATCCAGACTCGAGGGGCTCCAGCTCTAAGCCTGTCACTATGTTTTATAGACAAAATCCGGAGACCAGGGCCTCCTAACTTAAATGTGTCACAGCCATATATGTTATCTATATTAGCTGAATATACCACATATTCTCTACCATTTCCTGAAGGATAAGATGCATCTGGCTGGTCTCTGATGGAGTTTGTCGGGAATTTTCTTAAAACTGATCAATATAATTTAAATGTGTTATTAAGGCAATCTTTGGATTTAGAGCTTTTGAATGTTTATTCAAGAAAAACAACGTGCGGAGGAGAAGAGCTGAAGCTGGAGCGCAGGAGATCCAAGCACAACGGGATACATTTGAGTGCGAGTGCAGGGTTTTGATAAAGAGCATTGTGAAATTTGTTGTGAAATCAATAAGTCTCGATCTCAAACTGAAAGACCACGCTCATAAATACAGAGAAGAAGAAAAAACACATTAGGCAACATTATTCTTTATTCAAACTTTCAGTTTGTTCACACATTTCATCAGTAAAGTCTGTTCAGTGACTCTTGTTCAGTGAGTTCATGGACACACAATCAGTTGGTTTCACCTCCGTGTGGAAAAGAAAAGAACCAATAATCATCTCATTGATGAGGATCAGGATCAACACAGGTTCTAAAACATCACACAACCTGATTTATACTTTGATTTAGAAAACAACAGCAACATTAGTTCTTTCAAACACATTCATGTCGGTGTAATTATAGATTTCTGTCTTTACAAAGTGAGAACTGAATATGTGTGATAAAGGAAGGTCAGTGTTTGATTGACAGCTGATCTCTGTGGAGCAGAAACGTCACCACGACGAACTTTGATCAACAAACATGGAGACAAAAGAAGTTAAAGGTTTAAACACAGAATCTAAATCACTGCTTTTAATGACTCGAGTCTATTCAAGTTTACAGAACTCAGCTGTGGATCCATAATAAACCCCAACTCCAGCATAGAGAGGCTGAGTGAATGTGGTCTGGACTCTGTGGAGGAGAGTCATGGTGTCAGAGGGAGAGACGCTGTAGAAGGACAGAACACCTGCACTGGGATCCAGGTACACTCCTACTCTGGAGGACACAGGACCTGACACTGGAGTGTCGATGCTGTTGTAATAAAATATATAACTGTTTCCATCACAATATAATGACCAAGATTTATCATTTAATCCAAATCCACATTCACCTCCTGCTCTGCTGATATTCTTGTATGTGACTGCTACATCAACTCCTCCTTTCCCCCCCACCTCCACCTCCCAGTAACAACGTCCAGTCAGACTCTCTCTACTCAGGACCTGACACATATCAGTGAATCTGTCTGGGTGATTAGAATAAGACTGATCTTCACTCGTACATGTTACTTTTCTGTTTCCCTCAGATAATAACAGATATCTGTATGCTGTGTTTGGATCCAGTGTGATTTCCTGTGAATATCTTAAGAAGTCAGCTCTGGTCTCTGGCTCTGGTTGTGGCAGTAAAACATCCACTTGAGACACAATCTGTAAAATCTGTGTCTCTGGCTCTGGCTCTGGTTGTGGCAGTAAAACATCCACTTGAGACACAATCTGTAAAATCTGTGTCTCTGGCTCTGGCTCTGGTTGTGGCAGTAAAACATCCACTTGAGACACAATCTGTAAAATCTGTGTCTCTGGCTCTGGCTCTGGTTGTGGCAGTAAAACATCCACTTGAGACACAATCTGTAAAATCTGTGTCTCTGGCTCTGGCTCTGGTTGTGGCAGTAAAACATCCACTTGAGACACAATCTGTAAAATCTGTGTCTCTGGCTCTGGCTCTGGTTGTGGCAGTAAAACATCCACTTGAGACACAATCTGTAAAATCTGTGTCTCTGGCTCTGGCTCTGGTTGTGGCAGTAAAACATCCACTTGAGACACAATCTGTAAAATCTGTGTCTCTGGCTCTGGCTCTGGCTCTGGTTGTGGCAGTAAAACATCCACTTGAGACACAATCTGTAAAATCTGTGTCTCTGGCTCTGGTTGTGCAGTAAAATCCACTGAGACCAATCTGTAAAATCTGTGTCTCTGTCTCTCTCAGAAGTCCTGTAGTCGACCTCTGACCTGTGACACAGCTGCTGTCACGTCCTCAAAGTTCCTCAGAGGACGGATCCTGAAGCTGGATGAGTGTGTAGATTCACTGAGTGGTGACAGTGAGGGGTAGTTGTGTAGAAACTGGGTGTGATCCTCTGTGTCTGAGAGCTGCTTCAGTTCATGGTCTCTCCTCTTCAGCTCAGTGATCTCCTGCTCCAGTCTCTTCTGAAGCTCTCTGACTCGACTCACTTCAGTTTGCTGCTGGGATCTGATCTGCTGCTTCACATCAGAGCTTCTTTTCTGCAGCAGACGGATCAGCTCAGTGAAGATCTTCTCACTGTCCTTTTGGGTCTGGTTGTGGCAATAAAACATCCACTTAGACACAAAATGTAAATCTTGTTCTGGCTCTGGCTCTTGGGTTGGGCAGTTTAAAAAACAAAAACAATTTTAAAACCCCCCCCCCAAAATCCCTTGAGACCCAAACTTAAAATCTGGTCTTGGGGTTTTGGCCCTTTTGGTTTTGGCAGTAAAAAAATCCCC
>VCHM03000349.1:0-17727 GCA_006182925.3 Reinhardtius hippoglossoides
ACAGAGCGTCGTTACTGACGAGGACCTTAAACACATGTTCTCCACGGACTGAGACGCGAGACATGTTGGTTCTGACGGGTTCTTTCCTTTTCTTAACAAACAACACAAAGCAACAGCAGGATTTTACCGGAAGTGATGAGCACATTTCTGTTTACATTACTGATGAATCTGAAGATTAAAATCTGATTATAAATCTTCTATAATTATTTACTAACCACTTCAAAATGGCAGATAATATTGGACCCAGGTGTTGGGATCATTATTTCTTATAACCTTTGTTTTAAAATATTACTGACATGGTTTGTAAAAATGTTGCAGGATAATTTTGGGAATATAAATTAGCTGTAAATGTTTCAAAGATGCAGATACTTTGTTGTGAAGTCTGAAATGATGGAAACAACTTTTTGAATCATCACACACAAACTCTGACTCCAAAGTGTCTGTGACTTGTTTCTGCAGCGAGTCAGACGAGTGAGAAACAACAGCGTCCTCAGCCTCCGTGTGGATTTCCATCTGATGGGACCAAAGAGCACGTCCACTGAGAGGCTTGTTGTTTCAGAACACCTCGTTAATGTCCCTTGATCGGCTCCTCTCCACTGAGCAACTGGTTTATCCATTTATTACAAAAGCTATTTAGGTAAATGATCATCCTAATGATCACAGATAAGAAAACAGCTCCTCTTTAATGATGATGATGAGAAACTCTCTCAGAAGACACATCTAATAAATCCCTTTGATGGTGTGTGTGTGTGTGTGTGTGTGTGTGTGTGTGTGTGTGTGTGTGTGTGTGTGTGTGTGTGCTTAACGAGCTGCCCCAGTGTGTATGACCTTTACCGTGAGGGCCTAACGAGCTCTGATGAGAAGGAGGCTCTACGTCCTGCAGCACGACTTCCTGAACACACAGAGGGTTAAATGTCAGCAGATCCCGGAGGTTGTTCCTGTGGAAACAAAGTTGTGAAAACAGAAAGTTTACTGGAGAAAGTGCAATATTCTAGGGGGGGGGGGGGGGTTGAGGTGCAGAACAGAGGAAACCAAAGGTTTTGTTTCTAAAGGCAGGAAGCAGTGATATTGAGAAGAGCCTGTGATGAGGTCATTAAACGCTGTTAAGTGTTGGTGGAGTTTTGACCTTTTCAGAACAAAAGGTCTCAACAGACAGAGCTGACTCCCTGAAACATTACGAGGCCTCGTCATCGTAATGTTCTAACATATGAAACATTATCAAAGTTTGTATGGATGTGAATGTGACCCATAGATATAAATAATATACAGGCTCAGTAGTTTGAATCCTGCTGACAGACAGACGATGGAAACACCTGAGAAGTGGAGGAGTTGCTTGAGGAGTTCAACATTAGTGAATCTGAAAAGTGTGATCCTGTGGAATGGTCCCTGTCACTGGTGCCACCACCGAGTGCTGAAGGTGAGTGTGAAGCATCACTGACCCAATAAACATCACAACGACACAGTATCACATCTTATGGGACGTGACGCATGAAGGTGGGGAAGTGAACCTATGACCAGAGTCCAGCTGACCTCAGACACAGTCACTGCTCAATGCTGGAGCGAGGAGAGAAAGGAGGAGGCCAGCTGGCCCACCAACTGCCCTGCACCTAACAATAAACACCAACTCTAATCCTAAACTACCAGGACCCGTCCAGTGCTTTGTGTTTGAATCGCTGGGGAATTTATGATTTCCCATTAATACACACATACACAAACATATTGAACATCTTTGTGCGCACGCAGTTCACCTGCCACACACACACACACACACACACAATTCCTTGGATGATTGCTGACCACACAACATATAACCTCCGAGTGTCTCTGCAGCACCAGTGTTGGTGACGTTATGCAGCGACTGAGGTGAGCTCTGTTTCCACTGTGCTCTCGTGCCACAGTGGAAGTTGATGTGTTTGATTAATGAAACAATAATGTCCTGTTATTCCTTATTCATGTTCCTCTGACAGCTGTGAGCTGTCCTGTACGTTGTCCTGTTTCTGAAGACGTGCTTCCACAGGCTACTTTGTGGTTTTACTGGTGTGTTTCCTTTAGTTTAACGTGGAATCTTTCCTCTTTGCAGGAGATTGTTTATTTCGAGTCCCTGATCACGACCGAGTCTCCTCAGACTCCTCAGACTCCTCAGACCTCAGATATAAACTATTTGAAAAAAAGCAAATGTTTATGCAGAGGCTGTTTATAAAGACCTTGTTTATATATTATAATAAATTATTAATTCTCAATCATCTTGTTTTTAAGGCAAAAGCGTAAAAAAGACAAAGACAACACAGTGAAAATTATTAAACGAGTACACCTAATGTTCAATTTAGTTCATTACTGCAATATTAATTAATAACTGTAATATTTAAATGAATTCACTCAAATCTGTACCTTTCAGGCTGATGCCCTGATCCTGAGGTGAAGAGCCAACATGTGTTTCTTCCTGTTGAAAAGAAATTAACGTTCTCAACTTTTAATTTACAGAAACAGTTTCTTCAGATGATTTAGTAGTTTAAAGGTGAGACGCTTCCTTTACTGACCTGGTTTTTTATGCACTCGTCAAGTTTTACATTTTGGGTTATTTTTGCTTCCATGTTTTCTTTCAGACAAATGCAACAGTTAGACGTTTAGATATTTGTTTGACACAATCTATCATCTATATATATATATATTTATATATGTTTTTATTGAGATGTTTGTTCATATATTCACAGTCTTATTTATAGAATATTTTATTCTTACAACCGTGGGGAAATGTAGATATTTATGACCTGTTCACTGTATTTTTTTATTAATTGAGTGATAAAAAGAGACGCACAAAATATCCACTGTCAAGACCTTTGACTCAAGAAAGCAAATAAGATTTTATAAGAAATAAGAATTTTGAACAAACTCCTTTAACCAATGAGCTGATTTCTGTTTGTATTTAAATCATCTCATTCAATGATTATTTGCATATTTAAAGATAACATTTCAAAACTTGTACAACCAAAAATCATTGTGTTCATACAAATAACTGGTGAAGTTTCATTGTGAAACCTGTTTGTTAGAATTGAATCTATTTACTTAATATTGAGCCTTGTGTTGAACTTGGATAGATAATTACTTTACGAATAAAAATTAAATCGTGTTCATCGTGATCCCATTTAAATATCATGTAGCGGATCTGACTCACTGTCATAATGTGATTCTCTAACAGGACATGATAATGATTTAAGTTTGGAAGCTTATATTGTATTAAAACGTATAATTAGTAATGTTTTTAGAATGTGCAGCACTTGTTTTTAAATAGAAATACATCCAACTTAAACTGTTTTCCTTAGTTTAACAAACATGTTGTTTTTACTATGATACTGACAGAAATATATTCTGTGACTTTCCTCGTCAATAACACGATATTATAATAACTGTAATGTTTTCTCTGTCATCAGATCTTCAGACGTCAAGAGATGAACTCGTCATCCTCCAACGTGACCGTGGTCATCGAGTACAGAGACTCCTTCACCAAAGCTGTGGCCAAGAACGTGATTGTTGTGGTTCTCAGCATCTCCATCAACTACATCAACGCAGGTCTCATTCACACCTTCTGCAAACACCAGGTGTGATAATCCTTTCACGAGTGTAAACAGAAATCATTCAATGAATCATCTGCAGCTCTGACGTATTTATTTTATTCCTTCCAGATCTTCTACACGAATCCTCGCTACATCCTTTTCATTCACCTGGTCGTCAATGACATGATCCAAATGACGCTGACCGTCACCCTGTTCGTTATCAGCTACACCATCTACAAACTCAGTGTCTCCGTCTGCTGCACCTTCATCCTGATTGCTCTGTTCACCACTGAAAACACCCCTCTGAACCTGGCCTGCATGGCGGTCGAGTGCTCCGTCGCCATCTGCCTCCCTCTTCGCCACGTGCAGATCTGCACCGTCAGGAGGACTTTGATGCTGATTGGTTTAATCTGGGCGACCAGCATGTTGTCAGCTCTTCCTGATCTTTTCATCACCTTGGCCACAGAGCCACTGGACTTCTTCCACTCCAGAGTGTTCTGCCTCAGGGAAACCGCCTTTCCAAATCCCCACATCCTCCAGAAAAGGGATACCACTTATATTATTTATCTGGTCATAGTTTGGTTCATCATCGTTTACACCTACTTCAGAATAATGTTCACTGCTAAAACAGCTAGCAAAGATGCTAAGAAGGCCAGGAACACAATCCTCCTCCACGGGTTTCAGGTCCTGTTGTGTATGGCCACGTACGTAGAGCCACTCTTAAAACAGGCTCTCCGGCAATGGTTTCCTAAGAACTACACTGACTGCCTCTTTGCTACTTATATCATAGTCCAGATTCTGCCCCGGTCCATCAGTCCAATCATCTACGGCGTACGAGACAAAACGTTCCGGGGGTATCTGAAGAGGAATCTGATTTGCAGAGTGAAGCCACAGTAAGAATCAGGTCGTGGATGATTTCACAACCAAGAATTACAGGCTCGCAGTTCTTCGCCTTCACATCCGTCCATACGCATGATATATGTAGTAAAAACCTAATTAACAAAAAGTATTTTATCACAATAAGTAATAAACAACAATAAAAAAGTGTCAACCACTGTGACGTCATCCATTTGTTTGTGAGCTGCCGTGTTGGACTTTGGCATTTTGTCTAGCAGCATCTTGGTGTTTTTGTAACCAGAGGAAACCAATGTGCTTTATACCTGTATGATTGTAAACAGGACCATAGTTTACTAAATGAACATCCTATCTATCTATCTATCTATCTATCTATCTATCTATCTATCTATCTATCTATCTATCTATCTATCTATCTATCTATCTATCTATCTATCTATCTATCTATCTATCTATCTGTCTATCTGTCTGTCTGTCTATCTGTCTGTCTGTCTGTCTGTCTCTCTCTCTCTCTCTCTCTCTCTCTCTCTCTCTCTCTCTCCCTGTTCAACTCTTCTTCTGCTCATCTCTTCAGCTCAGGGATCTGAAGTCTCCTCATCCTCAATCATGACCTTTAACCTATCCCTATGACGACCTGATCCACACACACACACACACACACACACACACACACACACACACACACACACCCCCCAGACCTTATAAACGAGGGCTCAGGCTGTTGGAGGAGTCACTGACAGTCAGTGACTCACAGACAGTGAAGTTTCCTGTCTGTGAATGAAATATCATCATCGTCACTGTTATCATTTCTTTATGTTGTGTTGGGCTTCACACACGTGTTTTGGTGGATGTGTAAGTTTGTGTCCACAATGTAAATAAGATAATTGTAGACGTCTCAAAGTTTTCTCTGCTCTAATTTGTTTTATCGTTTCCTTACAGACTGTGCACTGAATATTTATGGGATGCTGAGTGAAGTAAGTCTTTAAATATGTGGTACAATGTGTATGAATACATTTATACTGTAAACCTGTTGTATTGTAGTAATAGTACACATGTGTCTGACAACATGTTGAGGTGTCTAAGCTATTAACATTGTTATCTGTGTATTTATTACAATGAATCAAACACGTTTTATAATCTTTTCATCTGTGCCTGACAAAGGAGCAACGCAATTCAGGAAATCAGCATCTGTGTGCGTTTGTCTGTGTGAGAGTCAAACCCTAACCCTACACTGCTTTGAAAGGTTGTTTGTTAAGTTAACAAATGATTTATCTCTGATCTTCCTGCAGATTTTAAAACACTGTGAACCATGACGTCCTGAACACGTGTGAATGATTGTAGATATTTACAGGTTATTTGTGCTTATTGGATATAAATCATTACAATATTTACATTTACCTTATTTCTTATAATGTCAACATGACAGTCTTTCATAAAGTCCTGCGTGGATTCTGTGTCAGAATTATAAAATACAATGTACATGCATGTTCTCGTCAAAAAGTATTTAACCCAAATACTCTCACGTGTGGATGAATTTCAGAAAATGTTCCTTGTAGTGAATCTTCTAATATTGAAATGTGTCATCATTAAAATGACTCGCTGCAGAATTCAACCATAAAACGCTGCATGAATACAACTGTTTGTATTTGTCTGTAAAACATTGTGATTTTCTGTTTCTTCAGCTTGTGACGAGGAGTCAGAGTCAGTGATGCTCAACTTCACCTCCTCCAGCCCTCTGGGCCCCCTGCTGAGTAACAGCAGCTCCACACTGACAGGGGGCGCTGTGGCTGCACCGAAAGACAGCTTCTCTAACGCTCTGACCAAGAACATAGTGGCCATGTTGGTGTGGCTGACCCTCAGTGTCATCAACAGCAGCATGGTGCACACCTTCCTCCGACACAGGTGCACTGAACACACAGGTGCACTGAACACACAACGTAATCCTGTTGTGAGGATTTGGTGCATGATTCAGTCAATAATTGTGTTTTATTTTGGAATGTCAAGATAAATATAAAGTTGAAATAGTTTGACTGCACCAAACGATAAATTTATTTATAAAGAGAATAATGTAGATATGAACAATACACTAATATATAATGATCCTAATGTTCAGTGTGTGAAGTGTAATCATAGAGTTCTCCCTCTCTGACCGCAGCCTCTTCTATGAGAACCCTCGATACATCATGTTCATCTGCATGGTGATAAACGACGCTCTGCAGCTGACCCTGGTCACAGCTCTGTACGTGGCCAGTTACATCTTCAGGAAGATC
The DNA here is from genome assembly GCA_006182925.3 of Reinhardtius hippoglossoides. Taxonomy (NCBI): domain Eukaryota; kingdom Metazoa; phylum Chordata; class Actinopteri; order Pleuronectiformes; family Pleuronectidae; genus Reinhardtius; species Reinhardtius hippoglossoides. The sequence goes on from VCHM03000349.1 coordinate 6,677, forward strand.
CACGCCTCCGTCTGCTGCCTCCTGGTGAGTCCACATCGTACCTGGTTCACACGCAGGAGTCTGAAGAACACCAGCTGCAGGCCTTCTGGGGATGGAATCACTGACACGTGAAGGAGGATGAGGATTCTGACGATTGAAGTTTGGAAAATGAAGTTCAGAGATGTTGAAAATAGAAAAACTTCAAGATTAAAGTCAAACTTTTAAGAATATATCAAATGAATATTGTTCTTCAGAAGCAGTTTGAGTAAAAATAAATTCTTTGTCTTTCAGCTCATTGCAGATTGTAAGAGATTGAGATTGTGTTGAAATCTGCTTCTTCTCCGACTGAGAAACCACAAAAACTTGGACAGACAGAGAACAACTGAATGGAGGAGTCGACTCTATTCTCAACATTTCAACTCTACTCTCAAAATGCAAAGAGGGAAAAACTCGTGTAGCATGACTGATCTTTTCTTTGCTTGGGAAATATCATATTTCAGAAAGGTTGCATGGATTGATCTCATGTGCGAGTTGCAAAAGTAAAAGTTTTTCCAAATTCGCTCTCATGGTGCATCCTCTCTGAACTCAGGAGCGTGTCAGGGGACTTTGGGGCCCGCAGGGAAAAGGTGCCTGGGGGCCATCAATTTCCAGGGGCCCCTCTCAGCTGGGGGCCCCAGACAATTCCTTGCTTGGCCTTTCCTGTTGCAAACTAACCTGACTCCTCTGACCCCCCCCCCAGATCATGACGGCGGTCTTCACCACCCGCTTCACCCCTCTCATCCTGGCCGGCATGGCAGTGGAGCGCTACATCTCCATCTGCTTCCCTCTGCACTACAGCCACATGTGCACCCTGCCTCGCACCCTCCTCCTCATCTGCGTCATCTTCGTCCTCACCGCCACCCCACCCGTCACCGACCTCCTCGTCACCCTCGTCAAGGAGCCCCCCAGTTTCTTCCACACCACCATTTTCTGCGACCACTCGCTTCTTTTCCGCGACCACTCCATCTACTACAAGAACTGCGTGTTTGACGGGACGTACCTGTCGTGTGTGGCTCTGACGCTGCTCTTCACCTACTGTAAGATCATGCTGACGGCCAGAGCGGCCTCCACGGGCCTGGCCTCGGTGACGAGAGCGAGGAACACCGTGCTGCTCCACGGGGTCCAGGTGGGTGTCACACCGTGGTGGTTTGAGATGTTATGTTGCCCTGGGCGAACTCCCCTTACCCAACCATAAACCCATCCATCCATCATCTGCACCGGGGGGCTGAAGCCGATCAGCTGAGACTGGGCGAGAGGACGAGGACACAGGTCGCCAGGGTCAACAGATACAAACAACCGTTCACATTCACATCAACAGACAATTTAGTCTCCAATCAACCTAGCCTGCATGTGTTTGGACTCTGAGAGGAAACACTGCAGCCCTGAATATGAAGCCCTAACAACATGAATACCCAAATTATATACGATGGTAACAATCACATGTGAACTGGACTGTTGGCTGAAGAAGGAGCTGAGCCCGGTCCGTCTACGTTCCGATCCTCACGAGCTCTAGTTACAGAAAGAGTTAGATCGTGAATACAAGCGGGTGAAGTTCGGTTCCTCTGTCAGGTGTCTGGGAGACAAATGAATAAATGTCCTGAAACATCCCAAACTGTCCACTCTACAGAACATTGATCCTGCAGGACAGGTCGAAACAATATGAGCCGTGTTCAACTCACAAATGTAGATTTCTTATACATTTGGTAATAAGTGTCAAAGTTATTTTACAGCTCAAAAACACATTGAAAGGTTCAGTATCTCTTCATCAAACTGCATTAGAATCCATAGACACATTTTTATCTCAGTTAATAGAAAAGTGTCACAGGTCTCGTGCACATGAAAAACAAATCTGAGCTGAAAGTCCTTAGCAACCTCACATAAGTTTGCTCTTTATGATAAAAGTATAAAGACATGTCCTTCCTCTCTGTTTCTCTCAGCTGCTGCTGTGCATGCTCGCCTTCGTGGTTCCCTCCCTGCAGGCGGCGCTCATCTCCCTCTTCCCTCGGCTCAGCCTGGAGATTCGTTACATCTTCTTCCTGCTCGTCTACATCATCCCTCGCTTCCTGAGCCCCATCATCTACGGTTTCAGGGACGAGCTGTTCAGGAAGTACTGGACCCGGGCCCTGGCTTGTCGAGGCAGTATCGTCAGGGTCAGGCCCGTGGTGCAGAAGGTCAACCTGAAGGTCAAATAACCACGTCAGACAAATCTGAGTCTGACTGACGGCTCCGTCACCGAGTGTGGTTTGAATCCCTCCTGCACAGAAACATGATGAACTCGTGGTGACGGTTGAAATATGAACTTGTTTCCTGAGTACAACAGATATTTATAATCTCGTTCATATCCAAAGATTCAAAGACACTTGAGTCTGGAGTGGACGGATGAGCTCCAGATCTTAAACAGAGCATGATGATAACTGTGTTTTAATCTCGCAGGTGAAGCTTCTCCACATTTGATTTGCTTCTACTTCCACAATCACACGTGTTGTCACAGGGTTAGAAACCAGAACTTTTTTAATTGAAGGATTATTTCAGTCACTTTTAAACAAAAATGACAAAAGAAATTTGCTGTTTCCATCTTTTTTTCTGACTTGATTGTAAATTGAATATTTTGGAGTCTGAGGGAACGGCCACACGACGTGAACATTAGAACATTACCTTCACTTCCTGTTCACTTCCAGTCATCGAGGAGGGAAAGTAGAATATTCGCTTTGCTGTTGTTGAGGAAATAAAACTTTGGACACATCAGGAACATATATGATCATGAGAGAGTGACAGTTTAACAATGAGAATATTGTTTAAAGAAAGAAAAAATGAAATGTAATCACAACCAGAACTGGCTCAGCTTCATTTTACCCGGAGGCCTGAGCATTAAAGTCACATCTGTGTAGTTGATCAAACTTCATGTGATAATAAATAAATCCACATCTGCTCTATTCTGAGAAAATTATCTGTAAATAACTGAAACTTTCATGATGACAAAGTTTTAAGACAAATTGCTGCAGATTCACTGAAATCAATTAAAATACCTGTGAATTCACTTTGATGAGCTTCAGCTTCTCGGCTGCTCGCATCAATAAAATACGTGTGTTCAGGATTTATAACGGATTCAAATATTTCCCGGCATTAAAGCAATTCTTTACTCTCTTCGTTGAATTGTGACCTGTCAAATGCTGCCATGACAGTTCTGCTGTTCCCTCCCTCGTCTCATTCTGAGCAGTGAAATGTCTAAAAGCTCCTCATGTCCCTGCTCCTCTCACGTTCGGTCCAGCTCCTCCTCACGTCACACTGCTCTGGGGCGGAAGGAAGTTTCATTATCTCAACTTAACATTTAACACAATATCTTATTGACAGCAGGATCATTTTACATCCTAATGACATATTTATCATAATCTCACCAAGATAAGCAGAAAATAATATTATATTAAATAAAGTTAAATAAAACTGGACATTAAGTCGAAAAATCTACATCAAATTGTCCTTATTGTTTCTCTTTACCTTCCTGATTGTCATGATATCAGAACATGTGTGGAAGCTAAATGTTTAAATTCATTTTTATAATATTCACCTTTGATTATGTGATATTTCATTTTTGTTCTCAATCTGTGAGGATGAGAAAACGGACCAGATGATTTCACCTAATCATTACGAGCACAAGCTTTTCCTTATAAGTATAAAGTATATCCCATAAATGTGTTTGATGGAATTCTAACGGATCCTTTGGACGACGTGTTGTTCACACTTTGTGTTTGGTCACCGTAACAACAGCCTCGTGCACAGCTCCATGAAGAGATGATGGTCTCACTCTGGTGCAGAGGAAGTGGACCTCAGAGCGTCAACATCTGCTGGACAGATGTTAGAGCAGCGTGTTCATGAACATGGCGTCACAGTCACATGTTACACTGTCACACGTGTGTTGAGGATCATAACAAAGTCACATGATGACCTCTCCATACAGTGAGAACTTGAGCCTGTCAGGAACTGACTGTCAAACATTTCTTATCCTGAAGTCACAAAGAACTGAGACAGGCTTGAAGATGAAGTGAAATCATCATGTTGAGACAAGTGTCTCCACAAAATAACACAAACTGTTCAACACAACAGGCCCAAAATGTCCACTGTCTTCAGGACATCATCTCTCAGACACTTCCTGTCCCTTGTCTCTGCTGTGAACCTCCCATCAGCAATTATTTCCCAGCATGCAGCTGTTCCCAGAGGCCTGCTACAGTCTCCCCCTTGTGGTTGTTCAGAGGTGGTGGTCGAGAACGTACAACAAGAATCTTCATCTACGTTTGTATAAAACGTCCTCGGGTCAGTTTTCTATTAAATATGGTAAAATGTTTATTAAACAGTTTCCTCAGAGACTTAAAGATGCTCTGCTCTTCATCGACTCTTCTTCATACTGTAAATGTGACATTCACTTTTCTTCTGGTTGTTTCCATTATGTCAAACTGGTGATTTTGTTCTTTTACCTGCACCAAGGACGAGATGTTTCCACCTGTTTGTTTGCAAGAGGAAAGAAAACCAGAGTCATGATTCCAGTGAAGTCGGTGGAAGGATGTTTATTGAGCATTAAAGCAGAGACAAGTAGAAACACAACTTTTCTCTCTGAGATGTTTTTCTTCTCGTTACATCTGGTTTGTCACAGAGGAAATGATCCATGTGTTTGACTCATAGACTGAATATAAAGGCTTTGACTGGGATGTGCTGCTGTTATACTGCAGCGCCACCTGTGGGTCAAAAGTAGAAAAGCAACCACCGCTCTGCACCTGATGCAGAAATGAAAACGTCCCATTTTTAAGTCCAGAGTTTTGAAAAAAAAAACTAAACCTGAAGTTAACCTGATAACCACAAATCCTGCTTGGTAGCACAGACCCTGGATCTGTGATACTGACTGTGTTTAGTAACATACTGATGAAAGCAGCGTGGACTGACTCCAACCATCTACTGACCTCACAGTCTCCAGTTGACAGGTTGGACTCTGCTGTAGATCAAGCAGCTCCTTCACTCCTGAGTCCTGCAGGAAGTTGTTGTATCTCGGATCCAGTTCTCTCAGATGAGAGGGGTTTGACCTCAGAGCTGAAGCCAGAGAAGAACAGATGATCTCTGACAGTCTGCAGTCCCTCAACCTGGATAAAGAAATATGAATATTTGAATGTGTCCTCCTGTTGTTGTGGATCGTCATCATGTCAACACAGACTCTCAACATGCTGCTGACCTCAGTCCAGTCTGTGACCTGAAGATAAATATCAGATCAGACATGTTGGACCATTGTTTCATTCATCAGCTTCTTCTCTGTGTTGGTCACTGAGCAGGTTTGTGTAATTAAACACTGTTTAAAGTAGGGATGGCTCCTGACACTCACTTTCTGTTTGTTTCTATACTTATCAACTGTCCAACGTGTTTCAATAAGAACGTGTCTTATTCTGAAAACCTGAGGAGGACGAGTGCTCGGCCTCAGTCCACATGTTATTTACTGACACTTTCTTAGTGATCAGGAGCAGGTGAGTGCAGGTGAATGGAGCTGATGAGGTGGACGTGACTGACAGGCGACTGAGGGACAGTGAGCAGAGCAGAACTGAGACAATTTAAATAAATAATGACCCAATAAGAAAAAAAGTCTGAAAAGTGAAGAAGGATTTAAGGACCTCAGAGTCTCCAGTCGACAGTTTGGACTCTCCAGTCCAGAACACAGCAGCTTCACTCCTGAATCCTGCAGCTTGCTTCCACTCAGATCCAGTTCTCTCAGATGTGAGGGGTCTGACTTCAGAGCTGAGGCCCACGACTTCACAGTGAGTATCTGAGGTCACAACTACCGAGTCTGTAATTAAAGAAAATATCAAATCTGTGAGAATTAAATCAGAAAACACAACATTCATACAAAACGTGATCATGTGAGCCTCACCCTGGTAAATCCCCTTTTTGTTAAAAACACCTCAAGAGAATCCTTTCAGATTTGGTCCAAGCGTCCATTCAGACTAACAGAGGAACTCATTAGATTCAGGGGGTCAAAGGTCAAAGGTCAAGGTCACAGAACATGTTCATGGCCTCTTGAACATGATATCTCAAGTCTGTCTTTAGGGGATTTCTTCACATTTTGACTCAAAGAGAAACTGATTAGATTTCAGTGGTCAAAGGTCAAAGGTTACAGTGACCTCATGTTATTGTGAAGTCAACATGTCAGGAACCTGGAGGGACGGACACTGCACTGGTTGGTGGTGGCGTACAAACGCAGGGTGGGAATTCTAGTTTGACAAGAAAGAAGAATAAACTATATTTCCTGCTTCTTCAATTTAAAGGAACCGTCAGTGATTCTCATCCAAAACACTGATTCAGTGATCGTCTCCTCACTCTGTGCTAGCTGTTTGCTCATATATATATATATATACAGTATATACAATAATCTCCCTTGCACCCCACATGGTCGTATGTCTGAACCCTCAAACTCCAGCACAGTGATCACATTGGATTTCACTCTCAACATCTGATCTAGTTGTACATGAGAACAATGAGAATGTATATGTACATAATAATAATAACTTTATTACACACACACACACACACACACACACACACACACATACACACACACACACACAGGCTGCACTAACAGTGTTGACCACTGCAACACCATGCTGCCCCAAACAATGAGGATCATTTAACACTGAGTGTATTTGAAGAACGACTCATCTCCACTGATTGAACATGTTCTTGATCATGTCTGGACTCACCGAGCCTTCCTGCAGTTCCTCACAGCTGGGATCAGTCTCAGTTGACCCTGATTTGATGTGTTGAACTTCCACAGGTCCAACTCATCCAGAACCTCCTCTGACATCTGCAGCATGTAGGCCAGAGCTGAGCAGTGGATCTCAGAGAGTTTCTCCTTCGATTTGTTCTCTGACGTCAGGAACTGTTGCATCTGCTGATGAACTGAGTGGTCGTTCATCTCAATCAGACAGTGGAAGATGTTGATGCTTCTGTCAGGAGAAATGTCATCACTCTTCATCTCCTTCAGGTTGTTGATGACTCTCTGGATGATCTCTGGATTGTTCCCTGTCCGGCCCAGCAGGCCTCCTAAGACTCTCTGGTTGGACTCCAGACTGAGGCCGTGAAGGAAGCGAACAAACAGGTCCAGATGACCATTTGTACTGGTGAGGGATTTCTCCATGGTTCTCTTCAGGAGGTCATTCAGGGAGAAGGTACTGTCTGTGTCCACATATGTTCCCAAGAAGTTGTTGAGTTATTCTGTGTTCCTCTCGGTGTAACAGTGGAACATGTAGACTGCAGCCAGAAACTCCTGAACGCTCAGATGAACAAAGCAGTAGACTGATTTCTGGAAGATCACACACTCTGTTCTGAAGATCTCAGTACAAACTCCTGAGTACACCGAGGCCTCTGGGACATTAAGACCACACCGCTCCAGGTCTTCTTGGTAGAACATGATGTTTCCTTCCTCCAGATGTTTAAGCGCCAGCCTCCCCAGCTTCAGTAGAACGTCCCTGTCAGCCTCCGTCAACTGCTGTGGAGTCGTCTCATGTCCCTCACCGTACTTGTTGTTCTTCCTCTTTGTCTGAACCAGCAGGAAGTGTGAGTACAGGTCAGTCAGGGTCTTGGGCAGCTCTCCTCTCTGGTCTGTGGTCAACATGTGCTCCAGAACTGTAGCACTGATCCAGCAGAAGACTGGGATAAACATAGGTTTACAGACAGCGAGCGTCTCTGCCGTGAGCTTCTGTAACGCTGGATGGAAAACACGGAGCAGCGTGAGAAGACTGTGCTGCTGGTCTTTCACCAGGTTCAGCTCCCTGAACGAAAGCACAGTCAGCAGACCCACATCTTGGTTTTCTAAACCCTCGGCCCAGTCCAGAGTGAACTTCTGCACCGAGAAGGTTTTTCCAACTCCAGCGACGCCGTTGGTCAGGACGACTCTGATGCTGCTCTGCTGGTCAGTTGAGGCTTTAAAGATGTCGTGGCACTTGATGGGAGTGTCGTGGAGGCTCTTCCTCTTGGAAGCCGTCTCAAGCTGCCTCACCTCATGTTGAGTATTAACCTCTTCACTCTGTCCCTCTGTGATGTAGAGCTCAGTGTAGATCCTGTTGAGGAGGGTTCTACGTCCTGTTTCATCACTTCCTTCAGTCACATGTTCACATCTCCTCCTCAGACTGAGCTTATGTTCATCTAAAACGTCCTGCAGACCACGATCTGCTGAAAGACAAGAAACAATGTCAGAGACAGAGAATCTGAGAATTTGCTGATTGTTTTCATCAGATACAGAAAAACCACAGAAAATAAAAGCTTTTTAACTTTGTGCTTTTGTAATGATGTTAAATGTTGATGCTGTATGAAGGAACAAAATAAAACCACATGTGCTGTTGTCAGAAGTGAAGACATCAGCAGACACATGTACAGTGCTGCTCTGACCGGCTGTCTGAGCTCCAGCTCCTGTTCTGGATCTTTGTCCACACTGGGGACAGGAGGAGTCTCCTGAAGAACCAGACTGGTCCCAGTATGAGGTGATGCACTGTCTGCAGAACCAGTGTCCACAGCTGGTGGAGACTGGATCCTTCAGGACGTCCTGACACGAAGCACAGCAGAACGACTGCTCCTCCTCAGAAACATGACTCCTCTTCCTCTCCCTGTGAAGACATTTCCTGATAACTCACATGTCACAGTCACAGGTTGTCATTACTTCTGTCAAGGAGGTTTTGTTTTCACCCAGTATGTTTGTGTGTTGGTTGGTTCGTTAGTGGGATTATAAAAAATGACAGATTACCAGTAAACTTGGTGGAAGGTTGTGGTCTGTGAACCAGATCGGGGGGGGGGGGGGGTTCCTCTTTCACAGACATGTTCGGAGGACTGATGTTTACCAGTGTGTGGAATTTGGTGCAGATCCAAATCAAAAAGAGTCTCTAGTGAATCTCAAAGTGGTTTCATAAGGAGCGTGTTGGTTCTTGGTGGAGGTCTGAGCTCTTTGAGTGATTCTGAGAGATTAGTCACCAACTTCAATGAAGCTGTGTCCTAATGCAGGGGCCACACTATTGGAAACTAAATCCTCTTCAGAGCAGGTCACAGTAGAAACAGTCTCTTACTCTGTGTGTGAGGGTCCAAGTTTAGAGGCTTTGCCATGGACCGGTCACTCTTCAGAGACTCACAGCTGGACCCTGGAGACTCTGCTCTCAGTCTGTGGTCCTGACCTCTGCAAACACAAACATGTTTTTATTCAGAACACATCACTGGTTCATTCTCTGAGGATTCAGTTTGGAGGTTCACATGTTTGGAGCAGGTCTCTTACTTTGTGTGTGAGGGTCCAACTTGCTCTGAAATGTCCTTGTCCATGTTACACCGGGCCGGCTGCGGCTCAGTTGTGGTTCAGGCCACGCTGCTCTTCTAGATGTTCAAGGTCTGGTCTATTTCCTTCTCGTTCTGCGCTCAGTTTACAGCAGAACACAGTGAAATGATCTTTCACACCAGTTTCAATGTTTATCTGTTGAAAACGTCATAAACACAAATATTTGCAACACTTCCTGTAGCCTACCCATTTCCAAATAAAAGCACTGCAGCGTTTCTGTCGACTGAATCAATTCATTTATTTTTTTAATGTTTTTATTGTGAAATAGATGCACGGCTTCATAGTTTGAAGTACTGGTATTTATTTATCTCTCTCTCTCTCTCTCCTCTCTCTCTCTCTCTCTCTCTCTCTCTCTCTCTCTCTCTCTCTCTCTCTCTCTCTCTCTCTCTCTCTCTCATTAGTACATTATTAATGCATATCTTTTTTAGGGTACCAGCCAATAAGGGTGTGGAGGTGTACTATTGTACAAGTACAATAATAAAGTTCCCTTCATGTAATATTGGTTTATGTCATTTGTAAATCCACCAATAAACCTGCATAGTCATAAACAAACGTTGAATAAAAAAGTATTTTTGCAATTTGAGCATTTCCTGATCTACACTCAAACCAATCAACTACATTAAAGTGAATTAATACAAGCTTGTAAAAGTTCATGTGACCTTCAACACCCTGCCACTAAGAGAAGGGAACTCAACATCTAGTATCATGTTCACGTCATAAAGTTTGAATTCAATGAAATGAATTACAGACCTTTATAGAATGTGTGTGTGTGTGTGTGTGTGTGTGTGTGTGTGTGTGTGTGTGTGTGTGTGTGTGTGTGTGTGTGTGTGTACCTGGCTCTGCAGGTCGATGTTCCTCACACCTCAGCCAGTGATCCAGAGCTTTCCCTGGATCCACAGGGAGACTCTCCCTTGTGTGGTTGGACACTGCTGAAACGTATGATGGGGAAAACCGTTGGTGTTATAAACACTTTCGGACCAATGTGATGAGATAAAAAGAACTGTTAGTTAACTCTGTTAATTAGTCCTTTGAAGCTCTTTGTTCCATACCTGCGTTCCAATCTGTCTCTTCTCTGGGGATCCGATCACATGAAAACCCACGTCTGTCACCAGTGGACGGACCAACTCAGAGTCTTGTGATCAGCAGACGGTAGTTAACAGCAGGTGTGATAGTGGGACAGTCCAACTTCAGAAAGTTGTGTTTCACCTCACCTCTCACTTTCCTTCCTTCTGCTCGTCCAGTGAAAAGGGAGTCTGACACTTCCCTGTTTACTCAGGCCTCCTCCACCGTGTTGAACCAGTTCACTCAGAACCCACCCAGTTTCAAAGTCCAGTTCATGTGATTGTGTGTTTGTTGAGTTTGTGTGTGTGTGTGTGTTTGCGGTGTGTGCGTGTTGTGTGTGTGTGGTGTCGTGTGTGTGTGTGTGAGAGACGAGTGTCGATGTATAAATGATCCAGTAGAAACAGTCACGTGTTTGACCACCAGGTGTCCAGCAAAGACCAGAGGACCTGGCTGCAGACAACATGGTTTCCCATCAAGTCTAAACTGATTCACACTGGAAATTCCACATAGAAACTCGTTCTATGAAACAAAACAAAAACTGATGGCGAGTGTAATTCTTCTTCTATTTCACAGAAAACTTGACCAAGCCTTGATCCTCTTTTCATTGGATTCATTTGAACCTGTAAGT
>VCHM03000351.1:0-17617 GCA_006182925.3 Reinhardtius hippoglossoides
TGACCTGATTGCTCAGTCCGATGAACTTGAAGGCCTCCATGCTGAACTTGAATTCTGTCTGTTCAGCGGGGGAGTGGATCTGAACAGTTGGATCCATTTTACACCTTTTCAAAGGAAGAAGAAAGGAAAAAACATGGTAAGAACAGTGCACCTGCACTTAAACGCCACTGGGGGGAGCATAGGTGACACCAAGACTAAGTCATAATGGATGAGAAATGAACCAAACTCAAAAATTGAGGCAAGTAAATGTTTGTCAAAGATGGTTTCTGTCATTTCAGGTCTTATCTCACTGAGGTTTGTTCAAGTGTTTCTGATCAGTTTGGTTTGAATTAGTTATTTGGTGATGTAAGAACAGGCTGAGATCATGATGGACAGCTGAGCCTGACTTGCGGTTGGCCGAGCATGTGTTAGGGAGGGACCTGGAGGCCACAGCTTCATTTCACCATCACTAAATGTCTGAGTTCATATCTGAGATATTTTGGTCTTGATTTCTAGATGGTGGGAGAAAGTGGAGATTCTTCATTCATCTTTATTTAGAGGACGGACGTGACAGGCAATCGTTCACACTGTCATTCAAAGGCCCAGCTAGCTGCAAATCTTTTACATATTTTACGTCCTTTCTTGAAGGAACCTTTACCCCTGACAACCAACATCTGCCTTCAAACAGAAGAGTGTGTTTTCATACCCATTTTCAAAGATGGAGTAGGTTGGGTGGTAGTTGGGGTTGTCGTACGGTGCAGCTCGGCAGGACTCCACAAACAGCTCGGTGTTGTTGACCGAGGAGGTGGCCTTGATCTTCATGTAAATCCTGTTCCCAATGTCGTACTCCAGAGGATATGCTGCTGGATCCATCATGGTTAGGAACTGGTTGTTAGGGTAGAACTCAAACTGGTAGGTGAACGTGCCGAAGCCCTTCTCCCACACAGTGATGTTCCTCCTGTGTGCCACGAAGCTCAATGACACGTTTCCTCGTTTTGGGTACTGGCAGTAGAACTGCACCTCCATCTGGTGCTTCCTGGTGATCAGGTCACCGGGGTTGTCCACCGTGGTGATTTCGTTCTTGAAGATGAGGTTCTCATTGTCTTCCTGCAGGACAGAAAGTTATGAATTCAGTCCTCATGCAGTAACCGACAAACAAGAAGCAGCACTGGTAACTGAGTGTGTAGTGAGATGAAATGAAGCCCTCGCTACCTCGATCTGAGTGCCGCAGGCGTTGAGGGGGATGGTGGCGATGATGTGAGTGCTGTTGGATTGTCTCTGGAGGCTGCAGGCCGTGTTGGAGGGATCATTGAGCTGCATATGATCCTCATGGAGTCGAGGGAATGAGGCTTTCTCAACCGATACTGTCATTGAGGACTCGTTGCAGATCACATGGGATTTAACTGGAACAAAAGAAGTACATTTGAAACCATAACCTTTTCAGTACCTTATATATAGAAATATAATAAATATTCTATGTGATTACTGATATTAAGTCTATATTTCATATTGATGTATGTTAGATGTTAATGTTGCTATTATTTTGTTGTTGTCAGGATTACCATGACGACACCAGCCTTATTGTATGGTGTGTAGTTCAGGCCGGTGTTTTTCTGCCCTCTGCTGGTCAAAACGTGCTTGATGCAGCTTTCAGTTGTGCTAAAAAAACATAGACTGCTGACAGTGATGTATCCTGGTGACTCACCTATTTCACTCCTGGCTTCCACAAGAACACACCTCATCTCGGACTGATAGACGGCAGGCCTGAAAAACATTTGTGAACACATGTGAAAAGTTAAACGATGGTTTCCTACGCACACGATCGTGTCAATAGAGAACTGAAGTCCGAGACTCACGATTTGACTGCTTCAACAGCAAAGCAGATCACGAAATGTTGTCCGTGGTCATCTGGGAGCGGCGTCCACCTGAGGACAAACTCTCCACCTGTGTTCTGGTGCTTTGTGATATTCGCCGGCCCACTGACGACGATATTATTTATTCTGTGTGAAAACAGAACACAGTTATCTTGCTTGTTGAGGTGTTTTGTTGCCACAAGGCCTCCGCGATCTCGTTGGTTCTCACTTACTTTGCCTTTGTGGCCTGCGCTTTGACTCTGATTTCCAATTCCTTGTTGACCTCTGCTAGGAAACGACCTCCATTTGCAGGTGTTGGGGGCAGAAACTTGGGCAGGTAAGCTCCCTCCTGACATGACGGAGCAGGGGGGTCCACTGGAATTTAACAAATGTGATAAGTATTGAACAGAAATTAGCAAACTGCTACTGAGTCTTTTGTTAGTTGTAAAATCTAAATAAAGTCACAGCTCAGTAAAAACCACAACCAAACACTTCGGATTAATATGTTGAAAGAACGTCTCCTACGAATGAATTGTAATTTTTTCATTAAATGAAGAACATGTTGTTCTAAAGCCAGAAATGCAAGAGTTAAGGGAAATACAAGGATTTTGAATAACAAAGAATTTCATAGTGAAGAAGTTAAACTTCTCACAAATAAAACAACAATGTCAAAGTAAAAATACATGTCAAAAATAACATAAAAGAATAAAAACAGTAAACGTGTGACAATTACAATAAGACTCTTTCTGCTGTATTTCCTCAGACAGGATGCTCCAGAGCTTCGGAGCTCTTTTCTAAACCTGTGTTCCCTGAAGTCCTCAACCCAGAATCTGGAACAGTCCAAGGCTTCTGCCAGAGGCTCTCAAAGTACATGCAGGGTTGTACGAGTATAAAAGATCCGCAAAACACTGAGGAAGTGATGGAAGGAAAAAACTCTCTTCTATTAAGTACAGGAAGCCCTGGTCTCAGTATTTTGCGAACATGTGTCACACATTAGGGCGTTCTTAGAGGTCCAACACTTATAAAGACTTTTATCTCACTGAGCCCAGAGCAGCAGCAACAGGACCTCTGCTTGGTGGGACTTCAAAAGAATTGGCTCATTAAATATATTGTGATGTGTCAGGAAAAGTAAAAACATACTTACCAAGAAAAGAGAATTGCATAGGAAGTTTGCTGAGAGGATCCATGGTCCAGGATGGGGTTGTGGTTGTGGGTGTGGTTGTAGGTGTGGGTGTGGGTGTGGTGGGTGTGGGTGTGGTTGTGGGTGTGGTTGTAGGTGTGGTTGTAGGTGTGGTTGTGGGTGTGGTTGTGGGTGTGGTTGTAGGTGTGGTTGTGGGTGTGGTTGTGGGTGTGGGTGTGGTTGTGGGTGTGGTTGTAGGTGTGGTTGTGGGTGTGATTGTGGGTGTGGTTGTAGGTGTGGTTGTAGGTGTGGTTGTGGGTGTGGTACTGTATGTGTATGTAGGTGTGGCGACCGCTCTCTTTCCTCTCCTCACAGTCATCGGAGCCCTGTAGGATCTGGATCCGTCTCCGTATTGCAGATTGATGTAGCTTTGTGGGAAATCCTCCACCACCATCTCAAGTCCAAAAGCCTTGATGTTGGCTTTGGTTTTATTGTAGTGCAATGTGCAAGAGCCCTATCAATGGGAATATTCATTATTAAAGGGAGGCAAAGCGTCAATACATTAAAATACAAAGTATGGAGATTCACATTTCTCAGCTGACCTGGTCTAAGTGGAAGCCTGTTGGCAGGTTGCACGAGTCGCACTCGCTCCCCCTGACGTTTCCATATCGACATCGAACTTTGTCCCCATCAGGATCAAAAGACGTGAGCTTGTATGTCCGAGGGCAGTTCTCAGGAACTCTTGAATGGACACGATAACAGGAGTTAGTAAAAAAAACTAAAGATGGAATCATCAGTGTTTAAAACAAATTCAAATTCTACAGTCTCTGTGATAAAAGGGTTGAAGGTCGACAAGTTTCCAGGTGTCTGCAGGAGACTTACCGGAGGAAAGGTAGGATGCCGATGTCTGGAGATCTGTTTGGTTTCCTGGTGTCAGACCTCTTTCCCAGATCTACCTCAGTCAGTAGACGCCAGCTGCGAACAGAATTGGCCGTTGAGCGCCAACAGCAGCTACTTGCCCTGGTGTGTGTGGAGCAGATCGAGGTGTGTGAACATGACTGTTGTCAAGCAGAATTGACAAATAAAATAATGCTCCACAAAATGTACCCAGTGAATACAAGAGCAGAAAGGTGAGGCAGTTTTAAGCAAAACAAAGTAAAATAGGTGAAGAGATTAAAAGAAGTCATTAAATAGAGGTAATTATGTAAGTAAAATGTATAGAAATGTGTAGAATGACAAATTAAATTAAAATACAATACAACGACCTTACATGTCAAATAGTTGGTCAATCAATCAATCACATTTTATTTATACAGCCCATATTCCCAAATCACAATTTGTCTCACAGATCTTATCAAAGTGCAACATCCTCTGTTCTTAACCTTCAACAGGAGTAAAGCTACTGCCGGTAACTGAGGCCGGTAACTAACTGCTCCCCAGGGATCCCACAGGATTATTATGATTATGATTATTGTTACTCTTAATCTAATTGTTTCCTGTCTGTTATCTATTTGTGAACATTTCCATTAAGAGATTTTAAGAAAACTTTAGAGTCTATCCTGTGGCTCACGTACAGCCTGTGTAGGGATTTCAGAACAGGGTGGATGTGAGTTTTTATTGTTTGAGATGTATCACCCTGACTTCGAGGGGGGCCCAAACACATAAACAGTACAAGGAACAGAAACAACAAACAGGTTCATTGCAGGCGTCAATTTGACTGGAAATGAAACCAGTTTTAACTTAGTCTTACTAAGCAGCAAGTGAAAGTTAAGTAGCCTGAAAAAGACTCACCTCAGCTGAAAAGGTTTGTCACTGCGAACATTAGTCGTGAAAACTGTTTCAGTCTCACAAGTGTTTACTGGTGTGTTGGTGCTACTGTCAATCACACCCGATGGACGTCTAATGACATTGCTACAGTTGCTCCCGTAGCAGCTCCACCCGTAGGTGTCCCTACACAACCTGAAGGTTGACCTGCTGCGAAGGTCCACCTGCGGGGAAAGATCACACTGAACACTGTGCTTCCAGGAGGTTGCTCTGCTCAAACTGAGGAGGTTAGATTATTGTTTGCAGAACGCAGCCGCTCACATTTGAACACTAAGCATGGGCCCTCATTTCTCCAACTCTTGCCTCCCTTAAGTTAAATTTAGGATTGACTTTACGATTCCTTGAATAACTTTTAAAGCTCAGCATGGTCTGTTCCCAGGTTAAATTACAGAGCTTCTAACTGCCTTGCTCTAAGACTCAATCTAACATTTTCCAACCAACACCTGCCAGTAGTTCCTAAGTCCAGGCTTGTAAGTGCGGCTGGCCAGTAACTAAAGCCAGTAACTAAAGCCAGTAACTAAGGCCAGTAACTAAAGCCAGTAACTAAGGCCAGTAACTAAAGCCAGTAACTAAAGCCAGTAACTAAGGCCAGTAACTAAAGCCAGTAACTAAGGCCAGTAACTAAAGCCAGTAACTAAAGCCAGTAACTAAGGTAAGTAACTAAGGCCGGTAACTAAAGCCGGTAACTAAGGCCAGTAACTAAGGCCAGTAACTAAGGCCAGTAACTAAGGCCAGTAACTAAAGCCAGTAACTAGGTAAGTAACTAAGGCCGGTAACTAAAGCCGGTAACTAAAGCCAGTAACTAAGAACAGTAACTAAAGCCAGTAACTAAGGTAAGTAACTAAGGCCGGTAACTAAAGCCGGTAACTAAGGCCAGTAACTAAGGCCAGTAACTAAGGCCAGTAACTAAGGCCAGTAACTAAAGCCAGTAACTAAGGTAAGTAACTAAGGCCGGTAACTAAAGCCGGTAACTAAAGCCAGTAACTAAGGCCAGTAACTAAAGCCAGTAACTAAGGCCAGTAACTAAAGCCAGTAACTAAAGCCAGTAACTAAGGTAAGTAACTAAGGCCGGTAACTAAAGCCGGTAACTAAAGCCAGTAACTAAGAACAGTAACTATAGCCAGTAACTAAGGCTGGTAACTAAGAACAGTAACTATAGCCAGTAACTACAGCCAGTAACTAAGAACAGTAACTATAGCCAGTAACTATAGCCAGTAACTACAGCCAGTAACTAAGAACAGTAACTATAGCCAGTAACTATAGCCAGTAACTACAGCCAGTAACTAAGAACAGTAACTATAGCCAGTAACTATAGCCAGTAACTAAAGCCAGTAACTAAGAACAGTAACTAAAGCCGGTAACTAAAGCCAGTAACTAAAGCCAGTAACTAAGAACAGTAACTAAGGCCAGTAACTAAAGTATAGTATAAAATTACTATTATTATTAAATCAATGCGTTTTTTGTGGCCTTGATGCTTAACTAGAAAATCAAACAAAAGAAATAAAGCTCCCACGAACAAAAGACAACAGTAATAATGAAGAAGAATAAGACATTTCTGTCATGGACCAGATTCACACATTGTCTCTATGTCATCATTGCTTCTCTCACCCTGTACGTTCCATCAGGGTTTTGTCCTCTGTAGGTGAAGGTCGCACTTCCCCCCAAGTGATGTGATGCAGACGCCAGTGAGACCAGGAGCAGCTGAACTAGGAGCACCGCTGTGGAAGCCATGATGCAGTGAACTGGTCTGTGTCCCGGGTG
Organism: Reinhardtius hippoglossoides; assembly: GCA_006182925.3. NCBI lineage: Eukaryota > Metazoa > Chordata > Actinopteri > Pleuronectiformes > Pleuronectidae > Reinhardtius > Reinhardtius hippoglossoides. The sequence continues at coordinate 6,538 of VCHM03000351.1, forward strand.
CCTCTCACATCCACCTGCAGCATCTTTATATACTGTAAGCTGGAGTTTGATGGAATGCACATTCGGGTTGAAAAGAATGCAGCACCTGCTACACCAGTTTGAACGTAAAAGAAAAAAACCTCCTTCTGGGCAATGAGTTTTAATTTCATGCGTGGAAAAAACCCAATTGTGTTACGTGATTGTTATTGAGCACATTTTCACCTGTAACAAGCTCCAACAATAGTTTAGAATCGTCCGAGCAGAAGAACAAGAAAGTTTTCCTGATTTCGTATGAAGTTAAAGTTCAGACTGTCAGAACAGAGCTGCTGCTTCACACTTCTTATATGAATGAAATGACATTAGAAGAAGTGAGTACATGGATGCAGGTGTATTCACAGAAACTAGTTCAGACAAAGTCACAGAACTTCACAGGAGTGGGTTTGAGATCCCACTGAAGTTTCAGTTCAGTGTGTGGACCAACTCATCTACAGTATACTCACGTGTGTACTCATGCAAGAATAGAGCAACTGTATTTCTGTTGGGAAACAAAATGGAATCCAGTGGTTCGGGTCTTTCAAAGCTTATTAAAACATGTAATAACCTTTATTGATTCAGCTTTATTGATTCAGCTTTATTGTCCATGCTGGGAGAGGCTTCCCTGACATGTGACGCCCTCTGAGGTCTCTACCTTCTCTTCCTGGTCTGAGGTTTTCTTGGTGGTTTTTCTTCAATCTTGATGAAGGTGAAAGGCAGTTGATGGCTTTGTTCAGCCCAGTGAGACAAATAGTGATTTGTGAATAGGGGCTATACAAATACACTTTGATTGACTGGCTCTTCTTAGTACGATTTGGTATGTCAATGATATTATCTGGTGTACAAGCCCTTTATTGGTCACGTCAGGGAACTGGCGGCCACCAGAATCATCCGATCAGTGCAATGCACGAATACAGAGTTTTGTCAGGTTTTGACACCTTTTACAAGACACCAGAACCACTGTCTTAATGAGCTTTGTAAAGGGGGAGAACAGCTTACAAGTTCAAGTCTTGTAACTTTCTTCCCGCCGTCTCGCCCCTTGCTCGTCTCTTTTATTAAACACAAGCATGGGCGGTTTACATGGGCGTGATCGTATAGTTTCAACATCATAACACTTCAACATTTACTTCAACATTTACACAGACAAGTCTGCGGGAGTCATTCTTTTCCTCACAGACTTGGCAAACCTTGCTTAATGCGGCGGTTTGATATCCTGTTTATGTTAGGTGTGTGTGTGTGTGTGTGTGTGTGTGTGTGTGTGTGTGTGTGTGTGTGTGTGTGTGTGTGTGTGTGTGTGTGTGTGTGTGTGTGTGTGTGTGTGTGTGTGTGAGTCAAATGTGTAGGGGAAAGATACAGAATGCTCTTGTTTAATAGGCGTGGTTGCAAACTGTTCGTTAATACTGTATTTCACAATAAGCTTAAATGATAACAACACCACATTTTCTCTATCATTCCCTCCTGTTTATCGTTTTAGCTTTTTCTCATTTGTACATCAATACTTAACCCTCCGGTGTTAGAAACCAAACCTAACAAGCAAAACGACTTCTCCAAGGTGGTTGGATAGGGCCACAAACCTGTTGAGTGAGAAGACGGTGGCATGTGTGTGCATACATAACAGTTGGTGTGATTAGCTTGTCTGGCCGTGGTATTCATGAATTTCCACCATTCATTTAGAGCATACTGATGTGGGTATTGGTCATGTTTGGCTTGTGCAGGTGCCTGTCTCTTGGTCAGTCTAGTGGGGTCTTCCTGTGCTCCTTGAAGGAACCACCACACCAGGAGCCCTAACAGCGAGGCCAAGAAGATGGTCAAACATCCCCCCGTTCCGTCTATCAGACAGCGACGACGGCGCCGCTGCTGGACCTCAGCAGTAGGTTGCATAGTCAGGCACTCGGGATTACCCACACCTCCAGTAATTGAGCAAGGGGGGTTGATTTCTTCACTGACGTTGAGATGACGTGCCACTCTAAGACACGCCCCCTTTGTAGTCAGGCTTTCGCCACCTTACTCTCCTTCTGGTGCTAGTGACCTTTGTACCTTACAATGGCTCTGATGAATCCACGTCGCTCGCTCAGCGATCTTTACTGCAGTGGGGGTGGTCAGGACGACCTGGAACGGACCGGTCCACCTTGGGCTTGACCAGCACTTCCTCTTGATGACTTTGATGTATACCCAGTCACCGGGCTTCACCGCAGGACTGACCTGTGGAGGAGAAGAATCGTATGGCAATAAATTGGCCTTTACCACTTCCTGAGTTTGTAGCACTTTCCTCATGTAGTCTGCTAATGTGTGTTCCTCATCAGCTTGATCTATGTCTTTCGTGAATATAGGTAGTTTGTATGGTCGTCCATGTATTATCTTAAATGGTGTTAACCCATTGCTGGTTACTAAATCCAAACACTCAACCCATGAACGTTTTGTTTCCTCCATACATTTCTTCAGTCTGCTTTTTACTGTGCCGTTGGTTCTTTCCACCAGTCCTGCACTTTGTGGGTGGTAGGAGCAATGATGTTTTAATATCATGTTTAAGTTCTCTGCTACTCTTTCTACTACGTTATTTACAAAATGTGCTCCATTGTCGCTGTACAGTGTCTCCGGTATGCCATGGTTAGGAACAATGGTCTTACATATAGCTTTTGCTACTGTTAAAGCATCTGCTTTATTTGATGGTACTATTTCAATAGTTCACCTCCCTTTGAACCCACTGTAGTTTCTGCTTTTTGACTTTGTTCCCTGTCTCGTAGAGATGTGTTAATAGAGCTAAAGAATCGGTTCTGCATTTGGCTTCTGTTGCTGAAGCCACCAATATGTCATCTACATACGTTAGGATTTGACTTCCCTCTGGGGGATTGAAAGTGGCCAGGCAGGAATTCAACGCTTGAGTGAATATCGTCGGGCTGTCTGCATACCCCTGGGGAAGGCGTGTATACGTGTATGTTTCTCCACCATAGGTAAATGCAAACCAATACTGTGAGTCTTTATGTATTGGTACTGAGAAGAACGCATTACTTAGATCTATCACTGTGAAGTATTTTGCAGTGGGTGTCATTGAGTTCAACATTGTATGAGGATCGGGAACATTTGGAGCTCTGGTTTGCACAGCTTCATTTACTTGGCGTAAATCCTGTATCATTCTCCAATCGGTCCCGTTTGCTTTCTTTACAGGAAATATTGTTGTGTTGCAAGGAGAATCTGTACATGGTATGATTATCCCTGCACTCAATAGATCTTTTATGACTGGTTTGATTCCAATCATTGCATCTGGATACTGGCGAACCCTGGGATTTAGGCATGATTACAACTGGTGTTACTGATTTTATCAAGCCTACATCAGTAGGTCCTAAATTCCACACTTGTTGTGGAACTGTTTTTAAAACCTGCTCATCCCGATCTGATAGGAGGCAGATTATCTCGTTGGATCATGATTCTTTGTAATCAGGCTCTTCCGGTATAGTTGGCACTTTGCACTGAAAAACCAGTTTTCGTCTTGACCCTTATCTTTGTCTTTTTCCCACACCCAATCGTTGTAGGCTTGAGCATTTTGAATGATGGGACCCGAGTCTCTCCATTCTTCAGAATCAGAATCAGAAGTGTTTATTGCCAAGTAGGTTTACACCTACCTGGAATTTGCCTTGGCATGGCATAAGGTGCAATGAACATAAAAACATAAAAACACGATAAGTACTTCAACAAAAAACAAATATAAAATAAAAAGATATAAAAAGTCAAATGCAAAATGCAAAAACAGGAGTGCAATGTAACTGTAAATGTGCAATATGCAATGTGCAATGTGATATAATGTGTGTTAATGTAACACAGACTAGAGGCGTGGGGGCGGGATAAGAGTCCAAGTCAGGTGGGGGTCCCGGGCCTTGTTGATAAGGCCAACTGCAGCCGGGAAGAAGCTGGTCTTGTGGCGTGAGGTTTTGGTCCTGATGGACCGCAGCCTCCTGCCGGAGGGAAGTTCCTCGAACAGTTTGTGACCCGGGTGGGAAGGATCGGCCACAATCTTACCTGCACGCCTCAGGGTCCTAGAGGCGAACAGGTCCTGTAGAGATGGCAGATTGCAGTTGGATGTTGGATGTTGGATGGAGGATGTTGGATGGAGGGTGTTGGATGGAGGGTGCAGGTCCTGTAGAGATGGCAGATTGCAGCCAATCACCTTCTCAGCAGAACGGATGATACGCTGCAGTCTGCCTTTGTCATTGGTAGTGGCAGCAGCGTACCAGATGGTGATGGAGGAGGTGAGGATGGACTCGATGATGCAGGTGTAGAAGTGCACCATCATTGTCTTTGGCAGGTTGAACTTCTTCAGCTGCCGCAGGAAGTACATCCTCTGTTGAGCTCTTTTGGTGAGGGAGCTGTTCAGCTCCCACTTGAGGTCCTGGGAGATGATGGGGCCCAGGAAGCGGACGGACTCCGCAGTGTCGACTGGGGAGTCTCTCAGGGTGATGGGGGTGGGTGGGGCTGGGTTCCTTCTAAAATCTACAACCATCTCCACTGTTTTCAGAGCATTGAGCTCCAGGTTGTTCAGACCACACCAGGTCACCAGATGGTCAATCTCCCACCTGTAGGCGGACTCATCCCCACCAGAGATGAGCCCAATGAGGGTGGTGTCGTCCGCGAACTTAAGGAGTTTGACGGACTGATGACTGGAGGTGCAGCTGTTGGTATACAGGGAGAAGAGTAGAGGGGAAAGAACACAGCCTTGAGGGGAACCGGTGCTTAAGGTCCTGGAACCAGAGACCTGCTTCCCCAGCCTCACGTGTTGCCTCCTGTCAGACAGGAAGTCTGTGATCCACCTGCAGGTGGAGTCGGGCACACTCAGCTGGGAGAGCTTGTCCTGTAGCAGAGCCGGGATGATGGTGTTGAAGGCAGAGCTGAAGTCCACAAACAGGATCCTGGCGTAGGTTCCTGAGGAGTCCAGGTGCTGGAGGATGAAGTGAAGGGCCATGTTTACTGCATCGTCTACAGACCTGTTGGCTCTGTAGGCAAACTGCAGGGGGTCCAGGAGAGGGTCAGTGATGGCTTTGAGGTGGAACAGCACAAGGCGCTCAAATGCCTTCATCACCACAGAGGTCAGGGCGACGGGTCTGTAGTCATTGAGTCCAGTGATCTTTGTTTTTTTGGGGACAGGGATGATGGTGGAGGTCTTGAAGCAGACTGGTACGTGGCATGTCTCCAGTGAGGTGTTGAAAATGTCTGTGAACACCGGAGACAGCTGGTCAGCACAGTGTTTCAGGATTGATGGAGAGACAGAGTCTGGCCCGGCTGCTTTGCGGGGGTTCTGTCTCCTGAAGAGTCTGTTGACGTCCCCCTCCAGGATGGAGAGGGTCTTCACTGTGGTAGGGGAGGAGGGAGGGGGCAGTTGTTGAAAGGCGCAGGCCTTTGCTATGGTGGGGGAAGAGCAGTTGATGGGCTGGAGGGTGGTGTCACGGGGGATGGTGTCAGGACTGTCCCATTGTCTTCCAAAGCGACAGTAAAACTCGTTCAAGTCGTTGGCCAGGCGTGGGTTGTTTGTGGAATGGGGGGCTCTAGGCAGATTATCTCGTTGGATCATGATTCTTTGTAATCAGGCTCTTCCGGTATAGTTGGCACTTTGCACTGAAAAACCAGTTTTCGTCTTGACCCTTATCTTTGTCTTTTTCCCACACCCAATCGTTGTAGGCTTGAGCATTTTGAATGATGGGACCCGAGTCTCTCCATTCTTGGTTGCTGCTTTTGCAGAGGGACACGTGAGGTGTAGTTCCTCCTTCATATATTGAGGTGGCGGCTGGTGTTAGTTTCACATCCACCGCCGCCCAACTCTTCCTATCAGTGTATATGTAGGGAACTGAAAGACTCACTTGTCCCAAGCAGTATAGTTTATTTCGGTATTCGACATCTGTTTCTGCCCCTGCCTTCATGGTGACATGAAGGTTCTCTGGAGACATTTTGTTCTGCACCTCCTGTAATGTCTCTTTAGCTATTTCTAACAGAATGTGGTTTATGCCTGTGCTGGGACTGTCTGATAAATCTAATGAGTAGAAGACTCCTTTAGCTTCTTCTGCATGAAATATTGCACCAGTGCTAGTGTTCAAATGTATCACTCTCATTCCTCCATCCACTGTGGGATGGATTCCCAGGCCTAAAATCCCCATTATGTCTCTTCCTAGTAGATTTACTGGGCAGCTGGGGTCCATTACTATGGGTATTCTGAGGGTGAGGCCTGTTTTTGGGTCCTTAAAATGGACGGGTTTTGACAATCTTTGCTTATTAGTGGCCCCATTAGCTGATTTAACCCAAATGGTTCCTCCTGATGCTTGTGCAAACGGTATATTTTGATTACATACAGTTCTGCATGCTCCGCTATCACAGAGGAAATTGAGTTCTTTTCCGTTTACTATCATAGTGTACCATGGTTTTTCTGTTATTGCAGCCAAAAGTTCATAAGCCCCACAGATATCTACGAAATCATCGAATTTCCCCGGGGCTTTAGACTTTTCTCTTGGTCATTTTTTCCATTCCTCATGGCACTCGTCAAAGGAGGGATGAGAGGGTCTTGGACCATACCCCCGTCCCCCTCGCCCTCCTGGAGGGCCGCCATCGCGACGTGGCTTCGTACAATTTCGTGCCCAATGCCCTTTTTCTCCACAGTTCCAACACTCGTTGGGGTCTTCGGGGTCTTCAGGTCTAGGTCTTGGATCATTTCGTTGCCTGTACCCCCTTCCTTGGCCTCTGCCTCTACCTCTACCCCTTCCCCTGTTTTGCTCTGGGTCAGCGCAATATGTTTCTTCGGTGTCTACCCAGAATGATCCTGGTCCTGTGTGTGGACCTTTTTTATGTGCTACTGTTGTGGCATGTCTTGCCCAGGTTTTTAATTGTGTTGGAGTACAGTTTCCGTGGTCTATGTTATGTTTTTTTATCCAATCAGATACGTGGGATGGAAGTGCATTCATGAGAGTATTTTTTAGCTGTGCTTGATATGCAGACTCTGCTCCCTCATCATAAGGGATCCCACTATGTGCTCTGAATACTGTTTCCCCTCGGTCAAAGAAATCTTCCAGGTCTTCCCCAGATTTCTGTTTTAGGCTGGTGATTTTCTCATATTTTGCTCGTTGTCTGAACTCTCCTCTTACTCGTCCAATTAAAGCCTCTACCTGAGCATGTAGGGCGTTACCGGGTCCAAGTGCTCCGTCAGCGGGATACGGATGTATGACCCCGTCTCCTCCCCTTCCTGTGTAATCGCCCCGCACTCTACCCCATCTTTTCCCCACAGATGCTTGCACTGCTTCCCCTATTTCGTGTCCGTTTAATCGGTATGAGTTAATTACTTCACGTATGTCCGCACACCACCCATCAAGATCTGTCTCAACGGGCTTTACTCCCTGTACGGCGCTGGTAGCTTCTGCTAGGGTCCATGGCCTAAACACATACATTACAGGGTGGTTGCCGTCGGCATTATTGGGGTTAGGGACCTGTATCATGGGAAATTGCCCTGCCCCTCCTTTCTCTGAATCCTCCTTATATCGGATGGGTTTCTTTAATGTTTCCCTAAGTCGAAGATCATGTGATCCCCACGGGTCGGCTGACACGGATACCTCTTGTGTTAATGTTGGGTATAATTTAGGTGGTTCATATTTGGGGGGTGGGTTTGATTGCGGAGGAGGATTTGGTGGAGGAGCAGTAGGAATGGTCAGAAGAGGCTACGCCTCGTTTGCAGGAGGAGGATTTAGTTCCTCCTGCTGCTTCCGCCCCCCCTACGGTCCCCTCGTCATCTTCTTTTCGTACAAAAAATGTCCCTTTTTCTAACTTCCCCTTTTTGCCCTTTTTCTCTTCTGCCTTTTTATCTTGCTTGATTTTAATGTCCCTCTGCCTTATTTTAGCTTTATTAAGCCATTGTGTAGCGACTCGATGTTCTCTAGCAGTGATGTCACTAATAAAGAAAATACACTGATACTCTGCTGCTGCTGTGGATAACACGATGTGTGAGAGTGAAGACGATAGAAAGAACCGAGCCGGAAATAAAAAAAGATCCAATTCAAAGGTGGAGGCAAAAAAACACACTCTGAGAATTTGAGGGAACTTGTTATATCTAATTTTTGTATTTGAATCATCCCAAACTGCAGGATTATTAAATTCAGAGACAGCTGTGATGTCCTCAATCTATAGAATTTAACAGAATTATTATTATATGCTCGTGTTTGTACTGGGATGGTTCGGTTCCGTCGGTCGATCTGTGTGATGCTGGACTCAGTTCAGCACAAAGATCACAGATCACAGATTAATAGAATCTATATCAGCTGATCAGACATCGCTGAACCCTCGCTTCCTCCTCTTCCTTCCACCCGGGTCTGTGGAGAGGTTTCACCTGAGCTAACAGGCTAACCCCCCTCACCGAACAGGACCCGGGTCTGTGGAGAGGTTTCACCTGAGCTAACAGGCTAACCCCTCACCGAACAGGACCCGGGTCTGTGGAGAGGTTTCACCTGAGCTAACAGGCTAACCCCTCACCGAACAGGACCCGGGTCTGTGGAGAGGTTTCACCTGAGCTAACAGGCTAACCCCCCTCACCGAACAGGACCCGGGTCTGTGGAGAGGTTTCATCTGAGCTAACAGGCTAACAGGCTAACCCCCCTCACCGAACAGGACCCGGGTCTGTGGAGAGGTTTCACCTGAGCTAATAGGCTAACCCCCTCACCGAACAGGACCCGAGTCTGTGGAGAGGTTTCACCTGAGCTAACAGGCTATCCCCCTCACCGAACAGGACCCGGGTCTGTGGAGAGGTTTCACCTGAGCTAACGGGCTAACAGGCTAACCGCCCTCACCGAACAGGATCCGGGTCTGTGGAGAGGTTTCACCTGAGCTAACAGGCTAACCCCCCTCACCGAACACGACCCGGGTCTGTGGAGAGGTTTCACCTGAGCTAACAGGCTAACAGGCTAACCCCCCTCACCGAACAGGACCCGGGTCTGTGGAAAGGTTTCACCTGAGCTAACAGGCTAACCCCCCTAACCGAACAGGACCCGGGTCTGTGAAGAGGTTTCACCTGAGCTAACAGGCTAACGGGCTAACAGGCTAACCCCCCTCACCAAACAGGACCCGGGTCTGTGGAGAGGTTTCACCTGAGCTAACGGGCTAACAGGCTAACCCCCCTCACCGAACAGGACCCGAGTCTGTAGAGAGGTTTCACCTGAGCTAACAGGCTAACCCCCTCACCGAACAGGACCCGGGTCTGTTGAGAGGTTTCACCTGAGCTAACAGGCTAACAGGCTAACCCCCTCACCGAACAGGACCCGGGTCTGTGGAGAGGTTTCACTCACACATCGGATGAATAATACGGTTTGATGTTCGGCTTGTTCTCCGGACGGAGAAGCTAAAGACGTCTGCGCTCCAGTTTCATTGGTAAGTAAAGTTTATTTGATGTATGTGTTAGTAGTGATGAGCAGGTATCGGTGTCTCTGTACCTGGCTTGTTAGTTTAGCTCCGCTAGCCTGCAGGCAAGATACCAGCAGTGATGGCGATGCTAACGGGACCGTACGGGAGTTATTGACCCGACATGAACCGAGACAGGAGACTGTGTGTGTCTGGAGAATAAGCTCCACCACGTTAGATATCTAATGTTATGTAAAGTTGTGTAGCCGAGCGTTTTGTTGTCATATATGTCCGGCCTCAGCCAAAGAAAGGACACGAGAGAGGGTCATGAACTCGGGACATCACCCGTTTATTCCCAGTCACATTTCACAACCTTCCTCTTCACAGAACCCCTTTCCGCTAAAACCCCCTTTCAAAATAAGAGTCCCAATATACAGTCTATGCAAACAACCCGCTTACAACAGGAACTACACATCAACCCTCAACAATAAAGTCACTAAATAAAATAGCTTACACACCTCCCCCCTAACAAAAGAAACGTCCCCGTTTCTAAACAGTGACAATATCAATACACAAAACCAATAATAACAGCAAAAGCAAAAACAAAATATATACATATACATATATATATTCAAAAAAACATATATATATATATATACATATGATACCATGTTCAGAATGATCCAACTGTGTCCCCGCCTGGCCGAGCGGTACCGACACGTCCCGGGTCGCCCGGCGGAGAGCGTCCCCTCACGGGCTGGGGGGCGGTTCGGCTGCGGGGAGCGGATCTTCTCCTGAAGGCCTCGCAGCGAACCCCCACATGAAGCGGGCAGGGAGAGGGGCAGTATTCCAAGTTCGGCCGGCTAACTCCGCGTTAGCAGGTAGCACGAAGTAAGTGCTATTGGATGATTGCAACCGGGGTGGAAGTGAAGTGTGGGTTTTCGACCCCTTAAAACCCCAAAACGGTCCTCCAATACAAATGGACCCGTCGGCAGAACCCCGGGGAGGTGACGTGGAGACAGATGGAGAGTTCTTGGCTTTTTTAAGTAGTTGGAGGTTAGCTGCTAGCCCCCTAGTTAGTAAAAGCTTTCTAGTTTTCAGATAGTTCTCTAAAGACACGCGCGTGGGTATAAAAGTAGACAACATGGTGGAATGCGTGTGTCCGGGACCACATGATCTAAACCCGGCCCCAAACCGTAAAACCCCCGAATCCGCTATTTCCCCGGTAGCGTTAGCGCGTCGGCTGCGTTAGCTTCCCGTGCCCCGGGGAGTCACGTCACCACATCTCGGAAATTTCCCGCCAGTAGCGGGATTTCCCCTCCCAGGGGGCCCGCGAGCGCGGCTTGTACCCCCGGTCCCTCCGAGCCGTGGTGCCAGTCGGGCTTTTCCCCCCGAAGAGGGTCCGTCGGTTTCGCGCTTCCCCGGGCGCCACGCCGCCAGCCTCGGGTCGGGGGCAGCCAAGGGGGTCCCGGGTCCTAGCGCCCAGGCCTGGGTCTGCGGGAGGAGAGCGAGTCCCCGGGCCCGGGAGGAGGAGGAGGGAGGAGGGGAGGGGGGGGGGGAGCTCCTTCAAACTGCTCACTTCATTTTATCTTTAATTCGTTTTTTTCTTCATTCTTTGGCCCCAGGTGTCCCCCCGTCCCCCCCCCCCCACACACAGTGGTCTCATTTTCCCGTTGAAAATGTTCAATAATCACCCTGGTCGAATTAAACATAT